>PJEM01012423.1:0-47160 GCA_004023845.1 Helogale parvula | reverse complement strand
AGTTTTATTTATTTAATCTCTACATCTCATGTGGGGCTCGGACTCACAACCCCAAGATCAAGAGTCACATGCTCCTTGACTGAGCCAGCCAAGCACTCCAGTAGAAAGCATACTTTGAAGTTTGACTTTTGTTCTTCTCACAGGCTGGAGATACAGGGGACAGTAGGTGGTGGGTGGCAGCAGGGACCCACACCTCCCAGTTAGCCCTGCAGTCACAAGGGTCAGCAACTAATATCCTTAAAATCATTCTGTGTCCATATGGTCATTGTTTTTCACTTTCATATAGTATTCAATAAATTATATGAGATATTCAATACCTTATTATAGGCTTTGTGTTAGATGACTTTGCCCTATTGTAGGCTAACGTAAGTGTTCTGAGCGCATTTAAGTGAGGTTAGGCAAAGATAAGATATTCAATAGTTCCTAACCTATTAGATACATTTTCAACTTACTGGTATATTGGGTTTCTTTGGACCTAACCCCATCATAAGTTGAGGTAGGTCTATATAAAATAGTTGGAGTTTAATTTTTTTGTTGTTGCAGTCTGATAATATAGAATTAAAAGGGCTATGATTGACATAATTTAAAAACTGGAAATTTCTTTAAGTTCAACATTTTTTTCTCTTTAGGTGATTTGTGTATATTATCTAGAATAATTTTTCCCTAGCTTTTTGGATGACTGCTTAAGTTTTATCTTTGAGGATTTGTTTTAAATGTTCTCTTCTAAGCGGGTCCTATTGTCAATATTTATCAGAGCACCTTGAGTATTTCAGTCTTAGCACTTTCAATATTAATCTACTAACTTGTTAATCTCCCCAAATAGATTTTAAACTGAGGGCAGAGACTCTGGCTATTTCACTTTCATTTTATTTCCATTGCTTTGCACAGAAACTAGGTATTCAATTGATATTTATTAAAGATATAAATAAAGGAAAATATGGTACTTGTTTGGAATCTTATATATTCTTGGTCCTTTACCTGTCTGCTAACGACTGTGCCTCGCATATACACTAGGTGCTCAATAAATATTTGTTTAAAAAATAAAACCACAGTTATCTTTCTGAATAAGGATATATGAGCTCAAATACAATCAACAATGCTCTGTTAGATAGGATTATTAAAATTTTATTTATGCTTTTGTAAAAGATGAAATGAAGGCCCCAAAAGTTAAGTAATGTGTTGAAGTTCATGTAGTTTTGTTGTGTTTTTTTCTCCATCTATGGCTTCTTTTGTGTGTTAAAATTTTAAACTACAAAGTCTATTTTTTCTTGCACTTTATTTCTAGTCTGACTATTGCTACTACCTTATTTTGAAAGAATGTAAACTCTGTCTAATTCTCAATTTCTTCACGTGTAAAAATAAACAGATTAGAAGACATCTAAACTGCTATTTTGAAGTGACGTGGTTTTGTGCATGTGTGCCTTCCTGGCAACTAAAGAATATTACTTTTAAAGGAATCTGTAGTTCATTAAGTTGAAGAAATTATTATTTTGCTTGTTCATTAATCATGCTTACTGAGAAAACACTTTTTATTCTTTTTTCCAAACAAATACACATTTGTAAGTATATGTGTATGGAGTGTGTATTTCAGTTTACAGAGGGAAACACAAAAGGATGAAAGCATTACACATCATATCTAGAATAGAAAAGGAGAAAAGTATGACCTTTAAAATAGTTTCCTATTTTCTAATCACTAGAAATGCTGAAGTTTGAACTGCTGTTGTGTGAATCTTTTTTGCTGTTACATATGTTCAAACAGTATTTCCATGTTTTAGTTGAAAAGTGCAGAGTGGCTGACAGAAGACAAAGTTGTAGCCTGCCAATAACGTCTAGTAATATTGTAGATGTTGATAAAATAAACAAATATTATATAGATGATTCCTTCAAAGAGACTGAGTAATAGGAATTGGCAAATATTTCAGGGAGACATTGGAGAGGAGTGGCAGATCTGGCATAGGACTTTTTGTAAGGAACGTGGCCGTGTATGTGTGCTGCTCAGAAGTTATTAAAAGTTATTCAAGAAAGTTTAATGAAAATACTGTTGAGCAAAGACAGAAGGTCTTACTGTGTGGACTGTGCTGAGGGGGGTAGTATAGCATTACGATAGAACGAGCTTATAGTACAGAAGCAAGACCGCAGTAGGAAAGGTAAGCGTGTCCGGAGCTTAATTCCGGGACTCATGGTAGAACAATCATGAAATTGAACTCATAGGAAGTAAGAATTGCAGAATAAGTTGCAATTTGAATTCTAAAAACAGCCTTCAGCTAGAGCCATAGTTAGGACTGAGGAAAAAGTTGATTTAAAATAATGTATCAGTGTTTTTTCTCTTAAACAGTCTTTCAGTTTGGTAAGCCATTTATCAAGCACTTACTATGTACAAGATATCTTAACAGAAGACACTTGGTACTTAAGTATTTTTTCTAGTTTCTTACGCTTTTCTTACTTTGTTTAACTCACATTAAGTGAGAGTGTTTAATAAAAATAATTATTTTATTAGAAATTGCATCTCTCTGCTCTCTCATTGATCCCCTTCTTATTACTCTAACCATTGTCAACTTTCGGTGCTTACTCCAAACTGTAGATGAAGCCCTGACCTTTGGATCAAGGCAATGCCGCTAAAACGATGGTGATCCTCACTGACTAGTCGGCAGTTCCAGGGGAAGAAAAATGCAGAGACATGTTTTTTCCATATCACACATACTTTGGAAGTTTTATGCACATACTTCACATATTTAGCAATTTTTATAGGTAAATTAAAATCTTAGTTTTTAATAGTGTTATGTTAGTGTGCATTAGATGCGTGTGTAATGACATGAACTGTGTTGGTCAGTTTATCACAGCCAGCATGAAGCCAACAGTGTTTATTTTCCCGGACGTACTTTCCTATTAATGCTTGCTAGATTTGCATTTTATGGTTTATACTCTTATCCCCAGTTCACAAAATGAGTCAGGAGAAGGTGGAGCAATGAGATCAATGCTGAAAGTAAATATCGGAACAAATTTTACAACTTTGTGATTTATTTATTTTATTTTTTTCTAATGTTTTTATTTATTTTTGGGAGAAAGAGAGAGAGAGAGACAGCATGAGCAGGGGAGGGTCAGAGAGAGGGGGAGACACAGAATCTGAAGCAGGCTCCAGGCTCTGAGCTGGCTGTCAGCACAGAGCCCGACATGGGGCTTGAACCTACGAACCGTGAGATCATGACCTGAGCCGAAGTCAGATGTTCAACTGACTGAGCCCCTCAGACACACCTACAACTCTGTAGTTTAACTTCTAGGTATATAAACTCAGGGGAAAAAACTGGAATATATATGTAAGGAAGTGGTTTTAGCAACATCACTTGTATCAGTATAAAGAAGTGGAAGTGATGTAAATGTCTATCAACATAGAGAACAAATTAAAAATTTTATATTATAATGGAATATTCTAAGTAGTAAAAATAAATTAGGATTATGTGTATCAGCAATGCTAAATATTGAGCACTCCCATCCAAATACTCTTTTTTTAAGTTTTTATTTTAATTCCAAGTGTTATATTAATTTCAAATGTCCAGTATAATGACTCGTCAACTCCGTAACATCACCCTGTACTCATCACAAGTGCAGTGCTTACTCCTCATCACTATCTAACCCATACCCCACTCCCCTGCCCTCTGGTAACTATCAGTTCTCTATAAGAGTCTGTTTCTTGATTTCTCTCTCTCTCTATTTTTCCTTTTGCTTGTTTGTGTTGTTTCTTAAATTCCACATTTGAGTGAACTCATATGGTATTTGTCTTTCTCTGACTTACTTCACTTGGCATATACTCTTTAGCTCCATCTATATTGTGAATGTCCCATCCAAATACTCTTAAGTCATAGGATAAGATACACAGCATGGCATTATTTTAGTGCATTTTGAAGAATGAAAGCTATATATTATTTAGAAATACACATATATATAGCAAAATTATAAAGATTGCACGTGAGTGAAAAATACCAAAATTATGGTCATGATTACCTCTGTGAAAGAGGGACGATTCCTTTGGGGAAGGGTACACTGAGATCTCCAACTATGTTTTTTCATTTTTTTGTTAGTTACATTCCTCTCTATATGTTCTTACATATTTGAAATATTTTTTAAAAATATGTTTAAATTTTTTTTTTATTTTTAACATTTATTTATTTTTGAGAGACAGAGAGAGACAGCGTGAGCAGGGGAGGGTCAGGGAGAGGGAGACACAGAATCTGAAGCAGGCTCCAGGCTCTGAGCTAGCTGTCAGCACAGAGCCCTACGTGGGGCTCAAGCCCACCAACCATGAGATCATGAGCTGAACTGAAGTCGGACGCTTAACCGACTGAGCCATCCAGGCGCCCCCAAAATATGTGTTTTTTAAAGAACTGTAAGAATTGGGAGAAGGTAGGGAGATCAACTTTGACTGGAAGCAATCAAGGAAGGTAACAAGCCAGCTAAAGAAGCAAGAGGATGCAAGGCAGAATGAAGTGAAGAGGGCGCCACAGGGAGGGGAACACCAAGAGCTACTGCCCTAAAATTGGGAGCAAACTCAGAGAACTGAGGATGGTTTTGTTCCACCTGAACATGGAAATGGAAACCAGAAGGAAATATAATTTAGAATGCTTCAGGAAAAATCTTTGTTTATTATGGCTTCTATTTTATTCATATACAATGAGAAGATAGGGCTTTTTAGCAGAGAATTATAAGATTGGGTGTGCGTTTTAGAAACCCTAAAGTGGCACAGAATAAATCAAGACTGAGAATGTAAAAATGATGAATCTGATATGTGAGGCATACTTCAGAGAGAGACCACTGCAATATTCGAGGCAAGAGACGAAGCTATGGCAGGGGCACTTGGAGTGGGAAAGGAAGGGTGGGCACGGTAAGGAATACTGCGATGAGAATGAAAGGATTCAGTCTGGCGGAGCACGGGGTGTGGGGACGACATGGAAGATCCACCAATAACCGCAACCTTTTGACGCCAGGTGAAAGTACTGTTATGGCATTAACAGAAATAGAAATATAGGAGAATGTACTGCTTTTGAAAATAAAGTTTAGGTTTTTAAAAAAATTTTTATGGTTTTTATTTATTTTTGAGAGACAGAGACAATGCGAGCAGGGGAGGGTCAGAGAGAGAGGGAGACACAGAATCTGAAGCAGGCTCCAGGCTCTGAGCTAGCTGTCAGCACAGAGCCTGACGCGGGGCCTGAACCCAAGAACTGTGAGATCAGGACCTGAGCCGAAGCCGGACGCTTAACCGACTGAGCCCCCCAGGCGCCTCATAAACTTTAAAATAAAAAGGACACGCTGACACCTGCTATAACATGGATGAACCTTGAAGACTTTGTCACATGAAGCCAGCCAGGCCGGGAGGGGCTAATTCCGTCTGATTCCCCTCGAATGAGGTCCCGGAAGTCAGACCACAGAGACAGGAAGTAGGAGGGTGGGCGCCAGGGGCTGGGGGCGGGGCTGGGAGAGGGGTCTCATGGGAACGGAGTTCCGGTTTTGCAGGATGGAAAGAGCCCTGGGGCGGACGGTGGGGACCGTGGCACAACAATGTGGATATCCTTCCAGCCTCTGACCTATACTTAGAAATGGTCAAAACAGTAAACTTCATGTTCTGTACATTTTACTCCAATAAGCAAATCGTTTATGATTCGATAGTTGGGAAATCCCCTCCCACCTTGACCGCCAGCCTCCAGGCCCCCCTCCCACCAGGTCACCTGTGTTCAAGGCTTGTGGGTCTCCCCCAAAGTCACTGCCAGGAGAGGGCTGCGGAAGGGAGGGAAAGATGAAGGGAGGGGTGGACGGGGTAGAAATGTGTGGACGAACCCATTTTGCAGGTCAGGTATATGCGAAGGGAGACAAGGAGCCCCTGAGCAGGCGCTGTCTGCAGAGGTCCTTGCGCGGGCCGCCTCCAGGGGGCGTCCTACCGTTCCCCTGTTAGAGACCCAGCTGTCATCCGCCTTTCCAGTCCTCCATCCCCAGACTCACGGACCCCGCAGGGTTTGGTCTCTAAAGTCTGCACCTGCCCGTGCCCGGCTTGTAGAGGAGCCCCTGCACGTCCCAGGGCCTCTCTCCGCGCACCCCGGGCACCAGGGTCCGCGCTCTGCCGGGTCCAGTACCATCCCCAGTGACCACGTCACTGCCTCGAAGCCTGAATCCTTTCGGATCTGCAGGGGGAGTCACCTTCTCCTGAGTGGAGCCGACCCGAACCAGTGTCGGGACCTCGGCCCCAGCAAAGCCAGGAACGGATGCTATTTTCAGAAGCATGGGTGCAGAGGAGCGTGGGGGGTGCCTCCGGAGCGCCGACAGCCGTGTGGTCTGTGTGGGGAGGGAGGACACCGCCCCGACGGGGCCGAGGCGGGGGGAACCGGTAGAGGAAGGAGACTGAAAGGCCTGTTTTTAATGCTTTGGAGGCACGTTGGTTAAGGAGACCCAACAGGAGCCTTCAGACCTTCCTGGAGGAGAGCCGTGAGCCAGGTGCTGCAGGAACAGTGACAGGAATGCCAGCCAGATGCACGTGCGTCTCCCCAAACACAGGGGGCCCCCCTGGAGCTGCCCCCCGCTGCTCTCAGCATCTGTGCTGACGTGTTCTGTCCTCAGAAGCCTGAGGGTCTTGTGGTGACCGCCAGGGTGGAGGGCACAGCAGCCTGGCGAGCCTGCGGAAGGAAGCGGCTGGGGACACGCGGTGTGCACGGCTGACCTGGGCTCACCCCTTCCTCTGGCTGAACGCAGCGACAGGAGGCTCGTCACTCCATCCTGGGGGCTTGGGGGGCAATGAGTCGCCATCACCAGGTCCTCTTCATGCCAGCTCGCTTGAACTGGAGGACCCCCTCCAATTTTTGTGAGACCTCTGATGTCCTGGGGATTCACCTCACAGGTGAGTTAGCCAGAGCCGCAGCTCCTTCGGGAATCAGATGGCTGGACGGTTAAAGCTGAGCACGTCTTCCCAGCCTGGATGGAACCCCCGGGAAACCTCACTCGACGTGCGCCTTGAGGGAGCAGCGGCCCTAGCGTGAATTCGGAAAGTGTCTATTTAGTTACTTGATGTCAGGCATCGAAAGGTGCCGTGGGTGGCTTGTTGGTTAAGAGCATAAAGCCTGGGGCACCTGGGGGTTCAGTCGGTTAAGTGTTCAACTTCAGCTCACATCATGGTTTCTTGGTACGTGGGTTCGAGCCCCACGTCGGGCTCTGTGCTGACTGCTCAGAGCCTGGAGCTGCTTTGGATTCCGTTGTCTCCCTCTCTCTCTGCCCCTCCCCCACTCGAACTCTGTGTGTGTCTCTCTCTAAAAATAAAGAAACATTAAAAAAAAAAAAAAGCATTGATCTTGGAAGCAAAATGCCTGAGTTCAGATTCTTACTGGGCCATGAACCCCTGGGCAACTGGCCTCTGCGTTCCTCAGTGTCCTCATCTGTAAAATGGGGTAACTGAAGCCGCTCATCTGAGGGCTGTCCTGAGGGTCAGTGAGGCTCACTGCGTAAACCAGTGGGAGAGCTTCTTGGCTGGATTTGATGCTCTTGTACTTCCTCCAGCCCCTCCACACGCTGAGGGGCAGAGGTGTTCGGAACCCTTGGATTTCAAGGGAGTGAAGTGAAACTAGACAGACCCCCACCCCCAGCAGGTCTGGTGCAGGTGCTGTATTCGTATTTCTGCAACGGAGCGTGACCCTTCACCCCGAGAGGGATCGATGTCTGGTATAAATCATCTGTTTATAGTCTTTCCAGCTCAGAAACTTCTACCAAACGAGTCACATTTCAGGTCAGATTTGGCCATCCAGTGAGGCACAGAAACAGCTTTCCTGTTTATTTTGGATTTCAGATTTAAAGAAAGGGTCTTCATCTTGTCTTGAAGAATGAAATGCATCCATGGTCCCCCTAATAGGGCCAATGAGTGGGCTGCCCTGGAAAGCCATATGGGAAAGGTAGCTGGTATTTGGCTCCTGTGAGCAAGAGCGTCCAGATGTTACATAATTTTTTTTAAGGTCAAGCCAAGAGAAGATGGCCAGTGACCCCGTCTGGACTCCACTTGGGCAAAGCAAACATGGCACCCATGTGTGCGGGACCGATGCGCACCGATGCCGGCCTGGCGTTCCTGGGAAGCCCCCCGCCCCTTCCCTGGGGCAGCCTCGCTCACACTGCCTCCTCCCAGGGCTGACCGAGCACCTGCAGTGGGCGGCCACGCCCAGAGCCCAGAGGAGGGGGGGAGGAGGGCAGAGAAGGTGGCCGGTGTCAGGGCTGCCATCCTGGGAGGCCGACCGTCCCTCTTGCAGACGTCACAGGCTTCTACGGCAAAGCTAGACGGGGGTCGCTATTCCTGGAATCCCCCACCTGACGGCCTGACTAGGAGGTCCATCGCTGGCCCCTTAACCAAGAACTCGGCAAGCCCTCCATCAGGGGAGATGCGGGGGGTCTCGCCCCACTCCCTTTCACTGCAAGTCCACCTGGATGTGGAGGCTTGAACAACCCCTCCTGAGCAGCTGGCGTCCCCATAGGGGCTGCGGAGTCCGGCTGCTGAGGTGGCTGTGGCTGGTGCTCTAACCTTCCCGCCTCCCTCCTGCTCCGCTTCACTACCCCTAGCTCACTCTCTCTGCTCCGGTAATAGTCCGCAGCCTCCTCACTGACAGGCGGCATCTATCGCCACCCCCGGGTCTTTTAAAAGCAGGAGAGCCATCGGATTGTTCTGGAAGCAGGTCCTCGACACAAGTGGCACTTGCCCGTTTCCTGTCCCCTCTGATCCGCTGTGCTGCCTCCCGCTGCCCCTTCTGGAGGATCAGGTCCCCGCTCCGCTTCCCGGCCAGACGTGTGTGCCAGCCCGCGTTGGAAGAGGATGTCCCCTTACCTTCTTCTACTGGCCTCTGCCTGTCCTGCTTTGGCAGCGAGAGTGTGATCAGATCTCGGCGAGCGCACCCTTGCCATCGGGAAAACACACAAAGGAGCCTCTGTGCCCACCAGGAACCGCACGTCTTTACCAAGCTTGAGCGGCTACTCCCGTGCCCATGACAGTGCTTGTTGGAGAGACATGTCCAGCCCGCGACGATGTCAGGACGGTCCCGACACAGGTCGGCCCCGGACGGCAGGTGCCTGGGAGAGACACCTGCAGGTATCAGGACAAGGAAACGGAGGCCTCTGCGGCTTTCACAACCTGTCCACCAGTGAGTGACGGGGCTATCCCCAGGGGGCGGGGGGCGGGGCTGGGACTGGTGAACAGGACTTCACAGAAGAGAGTCCTACCCACCCATCCCCCACAGGAATCACTCCTGATGCTTAGAATCAAGCTCAGTATGTAACGGCCCCTAATTTTGAGGCGTCCACCTTCTAGGGGGAGACGGGATCGTGAAGAATGATTGATGTCATATTAAAAACTCCAGTTATTTCCTTGGTCACATATCTGCCCATCTATCCCTGTCCTAGAACGGAACGTCGCAGGCACATTCGTCTTCGGGTGGTCGGCACTTTGTGAGTCTGGTGAGGCGAGAGCCTGTCTCCCCCGTTCAGTGCCTTCACCGTCTCCAAGTCGTCCACCTGCAGAATTCGCTGGGCAGAATTCGCTGCTGTGCCCACTGCCCACCGCTGCCCTGGCCTCACCGCTGTGCCGTGCCCACTGCCCACCACTGCCTTGGCCTCACTGCTGTGCCCACTGCCTGCCACTGCCCTGGCCTCACCACTGTGCCCACTGCCCACCGCTGCCCTGGCCTCACCACTGTGCCGTGCCCACTGCCTGCCGCTGCCCTGGCCTCACCACTGTGCCATGCCCACTGCCCACCGCTGGCCTCCCCACACAACCCCAGGATGCCAGGGTTTCTCTGCTCCTGGCTCACCTTGACTTCTGTCCGGACCATTCTTACTCCTCCTTTGCTTGTGAAATGCCCTCTTACTCCACAAGACCCAGGTGAAACACCGTCCTCTCTGAATTTCACAGCACCATCTGCTGCTCCTACGATTCTACCTGCTCTTCCCGAGTTCTTCGAAAACGCGCTTTTTAATGCATGCACAGTCTTCCACTGCAGACGCCGTGATTCATTCCATCGGTCCTGGCCTCACGGGCACTTGGGTTGTTTCCCACGTCGTGGTAGGAGTGATGTTGGAATAAGCCTTCTCGTTCACCGTCTTTGATCATGTCTCTGCTTCCTTACAACAGGTTTCTGGATGTAAACTCTCTAGGTCAAGGGTGAAGAATATTTTTGAAGGCTCTTCCTGGCCTGCCCAGAGCGGAGCATCACTGTTTCAAAAACGTAGGCCAGTCAGCTAGCAGAAGACATACTTCCCTGTTTTGATTTGCTTTTCTTCGACTCTTTGTGAAATTACATTTTTTTAAATTGGCTTATTTTATTTTTTAAAAAATTCTTTAAATTTTTTATTGTTTATTTACTTCTGAGAGAGAGAGAGAGTGCGAGTGAGGGAGGAGCAGAGTGAGTGGAGACGCAGAATCTGAAGCAGGATCCAGGCTCTGAGCTGTCAGCACGGAGCCCAGCACGGGCTCGAACCCACAATCTGTGGGATCACGGCCTGAATTGAAGTCAGATGCTTAACCGACTGAGCCACCCAGGCGCCCCAAATTGCTTTTTAAAATGTCATTTATATACCATAGTGGTTAAAGGCTTCAGAGTCCAAGATGGGCTCAAATCTTAGTTCTTCTGATTAGAACCTGGGGGCTTGGGGAGTTTTGAATCTCTCTGTAATGGCCTCTGGCTCCATTAACAAACCAGAGTCGGGCTGTGGAGCCCACCCCACGGGCCCTTTGGAGGACGAAGTCAAGACAGATCCGCAAGGCACTCAGCTCGGTGCCTGGGGGCCTGAGTCCTGCAGAAACATGACCCGTGTTTTCTGTCACCAGAGTCCTCAGACCTTAGTGTCTTAGGCTCAAATTGTGTGCTCTTTGACAGTTTTGTTTTTCTAACGGGGTGTGTTTTTCATATGAATTTATAAGAGTTCTCTTGTACACTACGGAGTTAACTCTTTGCTTGCCATATTTATGGTGATATTTTGGCAACATTTTCCACTTCTTTTGTCTTTGCATCACTGGTATTCCAGGAGACTTCTACTTTATGCAGACAACATACTCTTATTTTCACTGATGACTCCACCCATTACTCTTATGCCAACAGTTCCTTTCCAGAACTGAGATCAATTAAATATTTTCTCTCCACTTTGGGGAAATCACTGAGATCCTTCCGCCTGTCTCTATGTCCACAGGCAGATGATTTTGTCTAAGCTACGGGAGAGGATCTAAACAGATCCTTTCGTAGCACCATCCAGAGAATAATTATGGATTAAAAGCAGAAGGTGACACGATGAGAGGTTGTGTCAAGCAGCTTGCTGGCTCACTGTGGCAGGCAAGACGAGGACACAGGCACCCAGCTCCTTCCCGGCTCTGCTCGGGGTCCTTGCACACGCTAACTCCCTCGGGCCTCACGACCACCCAGGGAGGACACTGAGGCACAAGCTGGAGTTTCAGTAACTTGCCCATGAGCAGAGTCAGCGATGGAGCCCAGAAGAAGGAGAGATTGGACGCAAGGAGATGAGTTTATCCAAAGCGATGGTCTCAATGAGAAACAGTGGGGTCAATGCAGACAGCAGCCTACGAAGGAGAGATCAGGGCAGACTAGGGATCTAGGACCTGACACCCAGCACCGGGAGGAGGAGGGGAGTCCAACAGTCCCACCAGGGAGTGCAGGTCCCTCAAAGAGCACTGCATGTGCCACGAAGTGTCCCCTTCCTCCATCCGTCCTGTCCCGGCACATCTGGTTGCACCGGGCTGAGAACTGAGCCACCCCATTGCCCCAGGTGGCTCACACTCAGCAGGCACTGGTGTCCCTTCTTTCTCCTCCACCTGAATCTCCCACACTCTCGCCTTTCCCTGCCTCCTGGTCACCCGCTGCCTCTGCAAAGCCTGGCTCCGGCCTCGGGCTCCTGCGGAGGGAGCGTCTGCGTAGCACATCTGGCCGTACCCGAGCCTTCTGGTCAGTTCCACATTAGTGTGCCCTCCCCAAGCTCCCCGTCTTCTGAGGGGGCCCCGGTTCCTGTCACTGAGCAGCTCCCTGAGCCGGGGCCAGCCTCTACGATGTCAGCCTCGAACAGGTGTGACGTGCCTGCCGTCATCACCCCCTGAACCTCCGAGCAAGGAATGAGGCCATTGCCGAGACTGGCGAAGGCTGAAGGTGGACTCAGGACGCGCCCACCGCCTTCCACACGGCAGCGGCCGGGGCTCACAGTCCGAAGCAAATTAGGAATCACCCAGATTTCAACCTCCCCCAACAGCACATGTAGAGACTATGGCTTCAGGCAGAGTGAATTCGGGGTCCCCCCTTCTCTGCCTCCCACCGCCCCCATGAACAAGCTTCTTCTCCACGCTGGATTGGGGAGGCCCGCAGCTCAGGGGCTTTGGGGAAGGCCCACGGAGGCCACGCACCCACAGAACCCGGTCGGCGCTGGGGCTCTGGATTCAGCCCGCGAGAAACACCAGTTGTTTTGATGTTTATTTTATTAGTGAGAGAGAGCAGGGAAGGGGGAGGGGCAGAGAGAGGGGGACAGAGGATCTGCAGTGGTCTCTGTGATGACAGCACAGAGCCCGATGCGGGGCTCGAACTCAGGAACCTGTGAGATCACGACCTGAGCCGAAGTCAGATGCTCAACCAGCGGAGTCGCCCAGGGGCTGGGAGAAACACTCACTCCTTAAAGTAGTTTCTTTCTCCTTCTTTCCAAGTTTGCCGCATCCTCCACGGACAGGTGAGGCCTGCGGGGGACAAGGAGCCCGCCAGCCGGCCCCTCTCTCTACTCCGGCCTCACCCTGGACGGAACGCCTCTTCTGCACCGAAGATCCAAACCCCGTCTTCCCCTGCACCAGGCGCCAGAGGGAGAGTCCGAGGCCCCAGATGTTTGTATGTCTCAGCCTGACCGCTCTCGGCACCCGGAGGTCGTTTTTTTTCTGGTTCCTCTTCCCAGCAGCCCCACCTCGGCCCTGAGCTGCTGCAGAAGGTGCCCGAAGGCTTCTCTGCCCCGGGCGGTGGGCCTCTCTGACCCCCCTTCCTTTGCCACCCTGGAGCCCGGAGGCTATTCTGTTAGCTGGTCTCAGCAGATCGGATCTCTCTCTGGTGACCATCCTTCAACTCCAGGCACGTCACTCCTCTGGCATTTCCTGTTGGGGGAGATGCTTGCTCCCTGACTTCAGGCTCCTGACCCATCAAGAAAGCCGTGCAGGTCTCTCCTCCACACCCCTCCCTCCCTGCCCAGCCTGCCCCGGGGCCTTGGGACAAACAGCAGGTCAGCACATTCGTGAGGGTGAGTCAGTGACATCCAGAGCCCTCGATCCCGGGAACTGTCTCTAGGGACAGAGTCGGGGAGCCTCCCACAAGCCAGACCACATCTTTCTCTGGGTTTCCAGCTGTGGGTCACAGAGCAGAGTCAGCCCTCCACTTCCTGCCCCCCCTCCAGCCCCAGCCCCCCCCCCGCCCGGAAGAGAAGGCCATGTCAGGAGAGAAGCCCCTACTTCTCCAGAAAGCTGGAGGTTCTGACGCCCCTTCCCTGCACCCCTCCCCTGCCTCGCAGAAACCCCGACAGACGGCAGACCGTCCTGGGAGCGAGTCCCGGTGGGCCACGCGGTAGCAGTGAGTGGGAGTCTGAGCATCCGTGCCCGCGTCTGCCAGATGGGGCTGGTCATCAGCCAGGTCATATGACACAGTGGGGCTGCGCTCGGTCACTCAGCAGGGACTCCTGAGCACACTGCAGCGGCGGACCTGCCATTTCACCACCTGCGGCCACGCCCCGGTGATGCTCCGGAAGGCGTGGGGACCAGTTGGGCAGGTCCCCAGGAAGCCGACCGTGTTTGCCTTGGCTCCCTGGGCTGGTCCGCAGCCTGCTGGCACCACACCCCGTGTGTCAGTCTCCAGCAGGCACACCGGCCCTTTCTACCGGGCTTTCTCCTGTGTCCTCTACGGCGTTGTGGGGGGCAGAGGCAGGGCCCAGGGAAGGCACCCCCGACGCGCCGGGGGGGCCCTTGGCACAGACTCCGCACTGGGCGCTCACCGGTCTGGCGCTGCCTCACTGTGTTCTGTGTATCACCTCACTTCATTCTCTCAAAACCCCACCTTCGGGGTCAGAATTTACTGGGCAAACACTTACTGAGTGCCTGCTCCCTGCAGAGTGCTCTTCCATGCCCCGGGGACACATCAGGGAGCAGAGCATATGAACATCCCTGCTCCTGGAACCCCACTTCCAGCTGGGAAGATGGACCTCACAGAAAACGGGAGACACATATACAGAATGTGCTAGAAGGAGCTGAGTGAGGCTGTGCTGAGCAGAGACTCGATGGAAGTGGACAAAAAGCCCCGGGCATCATCATCCCCACTTTACAGATGAGGCGACTGAGGCACAGATGGATGGAGTAATTCGAGGTCTTGAGCCTCATTATGCAGCCAGAGGCTGACCTGGAGCCCTGACTTGAGAGAGCACATTCTCTTAAAGGGGCCGCTCAAGCTTTTTCCTTTAAAGGGCCAGGGAGTAAACTGTTCAGGCTCCGCGGACCACACGTGGCCTCTGCTGTCCCTTCTTTATTTGTATCCAGTCCTCAAAGCTGGAAACACCATTCCTGACTCTCCGAGGCTCAAAATCAGGCGCAGGGGCGTGGCTTGTTGACTCCGCCCTGAGCCACGAGCCTTTGGCACCCTCCTAATTAAGCTGCAGATCTCCGAACCCCACACAGAGCTGGGGGTGGGGTTGCTCACACGCTGCAGATGAGGAGGTCAAGGCTCAGAGAAGTGAACTCGTTTGGCCCTGATCCAGAGCCTGAATCCCGCCCTTTTGTGGGGCTGACGAGACTCAGACACTTTTTCCTTACTGCCCTAAGTGTCTTACCTCTGATGCTTATTCCTAAATCCCCACTTTAAATGACAACATTCAAAATTTCTTAAAAAATTAAACCTACCAGGGGACGCCTGGGTGGCTCAGTCAGTAAGCGTCCGGCTCTTGATTTTGGCTCAGGTCATGATCTCACTCTTGGTGAGTTCAAGCCCCAAATCGAGCTCTGCACTGACAGTGCGGAGCCTGCTGGGATTCTCTCTCCCTTGCTCTCTCTCTGCCCCTACCCTGCTCATGCTTTCTCTGTCTCTGTGTCTCAAAATAAACTGTACAAAAAAAGTTAACATAGACTTGTCATATGATCAGCGATCCCGTCGGGACACAGGCCCCACAGGATCGAAAGCAGGGCGTCTGCACACCCACGTTCACACCAGCGTCACTCACGAAAGCCAGAGACCAGAAGGAGCCTGAGTGTCCCTCATGGACGCGTGGATGAGCAAAATGGAGAATGACAGACGGCTGGATTATTATTCAGCCGAATAGAAGGACATTCCCACCCCCGGTCCCACGGTGACACGAGCCAGAAAGGACAGATGCTGTCCGATTCCATGTACATGAGGTGCGAGGGGAGTCGGATCCACAGAGACAGAGGGTAGACGGGGCGCCAGGGGCCGCAGGGAGGGGCGGGGGTTAGGGTTGAAGGGCGGCAGAGTCTCAGTTTGGAAAGATGACGCGTCCTGGGGTGGGGGAGGGGACGGCTGTGCCCTGGCGTGGGGGTGCCTGGCACCACTGACCCGTACCCTGGAGATGATGAAGATGGTGCGATTACGTTGTATTTCACCCGGATAAAAAATGCAGCATTCTAAGAGGGATGATTCCCCAGACCCTGACTCCTCCTCAGTGAACGTCCAGCCCGTGTCACCGGCTCGTCTCCGGGGGCAGAGAGGGAGGGAGCAGGTGGGGATGACAGCCTTGGCTGTCCCCAGGGCACCCCGCTGGTGACCCCCAGCATCCAGGCGTGGGAGGAGGGGAGGTTGGGCCCAGCGTGGCCTCAGTGCCCCTGCTCTGGTTCTGATTCTAAGCTCTTCTGCTGGACCCCGTGGCAGAAGCCCGTGTGCTGGCACTTGCAGGGCATGGTGCCCTCAGTGTGCCCACTGCCCGGCTTCTCGAAGGCCCCGGGGCAGCAGACCCTTCCCGGAAAGACCCGGCTGAGCCTGGCCCACAGCATCAACCTGTCTGTCCTCACTCCCGACGCCAGGGACCAGCGTTGTCATGGGCCGGGGAGTAGCTGTCTGACCCCGGGGGATCCCCTGCGGGAGGTGAGGCATCACAGGGCCACCCGGCCACTCAGGAACTGACCCCGCACGCACATCGCGGAGCCCACAGGGCCACCTCAGGGTGCCGCCACTCACTGGGAAGCTGACTTTAATATAGAATTGTTGTGAAGTTCTGTGCGCCGCACCTGAGCATTCTGCTGGTGACCATTTAATCTCCACGGCCACCCAGCAGAGAAAGCACAGTCACCCCCACCCTCCAGGTGAGGGTGCCAAGGGTTCAGAAGGACAGGCGACCTGCCGGGCAGCGCTCAGGAAGCTGGCAGGTCGCCCTGCGGCCCCTGGTCTCTAGCACGTTGGCTTGACCCCGCCCTTTGAGGGTGCAGTGGATTTGGGGAGGAGACACAACCGTTCAAAGCCAAGAGAAGCAGGCGGCGCAGCAGGTGATACTGTGGTCCGTTAAAAAGCACATCTTACAAAACAAGACAAAACAAACCTCTTCAGCGAGGAGCACGATGGTTATGTGTGTGCTTCTCACGCTGGCCCTGCACAACAGCCCCCGCGGAGAGCCTCCGGGCATTCCTCTGAGAAGGGCGGCAACATCTGACCCTGGGGAAGCCCCTGCCCCCCAAATAATGGCCCTGGAAGTACTTGTCTGCCCCCGTGAGCGGGGGCAGCTCTCTGTGGCCCGCTGCACCCCGGGTGAGTGTGCGCAGGTCACAGTGCCGTTGCAGGGAGGCCGGGCTGCCGCGGGGCATGTCCGGTGTGCCCAGGTGCTGGGGGTGAGCTGGCAGAGGCATGGGCTGGGGACAGTGCTGGTGGAGGAGCAGGCAGAGGCCCTAAAGACCTTTTAAAGAAGTTTGGTCACAGGGTACAGGAGCAGCGGCAGACATGTAGCTTCCGGGCCAGCAGCCGAAGTTTGGAGTTCAGGTGGGAGCATTCTAAGTGGCCGTGAGGGCGGAGCCAGCCCCGCAAGGAGGCTTTGAACTGTCTCCCCTCAAAAGATATGTCGGTCTCCTAACTGTCCCCCACCCCAGCCAGCACTCATGAATGTGACCTTGTTTGGAAGTAGCGCCGCGGTTTGGAAGTAGCATCCAAAGCAGCTCCAGGCTCTGAGCTGTCAGCACAGAGCCCAATTTGGGGCTCGACCCCATGAACTGTGAGACCATGACCTGAGCCGAGATCAAGAGTCGGAGGCTTACCCGACTGGGCCGCCCAGGTGGCCCACAAGCAAACTTCTTGAGTCCTGAAAATAGGCTCAGTTTCTCAAGATGTTGATGGACACAGAATTAGTTGATGAACTAGAACGGACGATCGGGCGTAATGTGACCCTCCTCCGAGGCCATGTGTGGGAGACCCTCCCGTGCCCGCACGCAGGGGACTAACTCCCCGAGCTGGCAGGCTGGAGACAACATTTATTCTCTCGAAGTTCTGGACTCGCGTTCTCTCTGAAGGCTTTAGGGGGACCCTGCCTTGGTTCGGCCAGCTCCTGGCGACCCCAGTGCTCGAGGCTGGGAGGCATGTGACTCGGGGGTCGGGCGTCTCCACCCGCCATCCTCAGGCCGTGCTGCTCTGGGCACGTGGATCTCTGTCTGGGTCCCCGTCTATGAGGAGGCCAGGCCTGACTTAACAGCCCCACTGTAATTTGCTCGCCTCGGGAAGGCCTGGCCTCCACACAGTCACATTCGGCCTTGGGGTGAATCAGGACCCCAACCTACCCTTCGGGGCACACACTTCAAGCCACCGCGAGGCCCGTTTGCTGATCGGGAAGGGAAGGAGGGAGAAATCGGGGGCTGGTGGCGGGGAGGGAGCTCCCTGGTCCATCTTTGTGGTTTTGTGCCACAGCTGCCAGGCAGACAGAACACGACCGGTGACCGTCAACAGGCCACGAGGGTCGCCTGCCGGAGCTGAAGCTGTAAGAGCGTTAAAGGAAAGAGCGCTCACACCTTCGCATGATTTCTCTACAGAGCAATTCGGGCCGAAACTCAGGCCGGCCATCTGTCCGTGTGGGTCATGACTTAGGTGGGGGGCAGGTCCCTGACCCGGGAATGCGATCTCCACTGAGGGGCTTCCCGGCACCGCACACCCCTGGGCCGGCGACCTCCGCAGGGGGTCAAGGTTAAAGGCGGGAGTTGCTGACTCTACCCTTGGAGCACCAGTGTGGAGACGGCTGTTTCAGCCCACGTAGCTGCCTGCCAGGTCCCTGGGTTCCCAGCCATTGGCCTGTCCTGGGTCCCGACGCCAGCACCCCAGACATCGGCACTGGAGGAAATGCGTGCCAAGGAGGCCGGGGGGCGGTGGGGGGGGTCCTCCTTCCTGCGCTCTACTCAGACCTTGAGTCTCTGCTTCGAGCACCTTCTGTTCCCAAGGAGCAGCCGTGCACGGGGGAAGGTCCCGCCCGCCGAACATAGGGCCGGGCCCGCCGCAGACGTGGGGACGTCAGAGCGTGGGCTCCTGGGCCCCTGCGGGCAGAGACTCTTGCCCCCAGCCGACCTGTCTCTGGTGCTTCTTCCATTCTCAGCTCCCTCCTCGTGGCCATCATGCGGCCCCAACCTTGCTGCAGGCGTTGAGAGACCCCAGGGACGCCCCCCACAAGGAGAGGGGCCGGGGCTCGGGAGGAGGGAAACCTATTCAAGGACACCAGGGTTGGGAGCTGAGGGCGGGGTCCCCCGGGATCTGCAGGGGAGGGGGCCCTCAGGAGCATCAGGGGAGGGTGGACAGGGACCAGCCTGGTGCGTCCCTCCCTGTCTCCGAGTCGAGACGGTGCGCTCCCACGTTCCCAGGCCGCACTGAATGCAGGGTGCACTCCGCGGGGGGGGCTGGCTCTGGGCCATCCGCTGGCCCCCAGCCCCCACCCCCCGGGAGAGGCGTTGTCTGCCCAGCCCCACCCGACAGCCCCTGGCAACTCGAAACACCCGCTCGTTGCACACCTACTATGTGCCCAAGACTCCCTGCACCGCACTTCACCAGTCCTCCCAGAAGCCCTGCAAGGTAGGCATCTGTCGGCCTCGTTATCAGAGGAGGACCCAGGGGCTCAGAGGCGCCCGTGTGTCACCAAAACCCAGGAGCCTGTGCGAGGCGGGGCGGGTTCCGCACTCCGGCTGCCCTTTCCCTTGGGCCCCCGGACAGAGCCTGGACGCGGAGCCACGTGCCAGGCAAACATCCTGCCAGGACCCACAGAGCGAGTGCTCCACGTGTGTGCGTGTGTGCCCTGCACGTGTGCCCCGCGCACACTCGCACTCAGCGGCTGGGGAAGAACACCACCCTCTCAGAACCGCCTTGTCACGGGGGCCCCCAGGGGCTCAGCCCTTGAGCATCCGACCCCTGGTATCCGCTCAGGTCATGATCTCGAGGTTCCTGAGATCCCGCCCTACATCGGGCTCTGCACTGAGCGTGGAGCCTGCTTGGGATTCTCCCTCTCCCTCTCTCTCTGCTCCTCCCCCGCTCTCTCTCAAACTAAATAAATAAATAAACGTCAAAAGAAAGAAAGAACCCTCTCATCATGGTGCCTCGGTTGACATTCAAACCTTCCCAGGCACGAAAATCTCCAAAACAGCGCAGAAGCGTGTGTGGGTGTCCTCGAGGTCCCACAGCCCAGCCTGCTCTTTAAATCAGGCGGGCACAGGCGTGACCCAGACACGCCTTGGACACCATTCTGACATCCCTGGTGGGCCCAGTGCCTCCCGGTGCCCGTGTGTGGGCCAGCCCCCCCGCTCCCGGCCCCACAGCTTGGTGCCCGGGGAACGGCGTCGCTTTACAGCGGAACCCGCCCACAAAACCCTCCTGAGAGGCGGTCCCGAAGCTTCTCTGGGGCCCTTTGCTGGACAGCGTTTTGGTGGGAAGCCCCGGCTTCCAAGCACAGGATTCAAGAAGGGTGAAGTACCTTCTAGAACATCATACTCCGGACGCCACACAACTACTGAAAGCTTCCTGCTCAGAGAACGCAGGAGGAGCGGTGCCCAGGAACTGGGATGTCGCCGAGCAGGGGCGCCGCGTCCGCGCTGGGGCCACACTCCCTTCGAGTCCCAGGGGCCGAGCCCAGAGCACAGCATCTCTGCGGCTGCTGGCCCCAGGGGACTCCCTCGGGCAGCCGCTAGTGGGAGCTGGAGGGCAGAGGAAGGGAGCCCCGCCTGGAGCTTCCGGGCTCTAGCCGCCAAAACTAGGGCTCCTGTTCTAGATTTTGGGGTGGGGTGGGGTGGAGGGAAAGTAGAGAGGAGGCGTGGCTCCTGGTCCCGGCAGCATCCTTTCCTTGGGCTCTCGAGCCAGAGGTGGGGGGACAGTTCCTGGGGATGCTGATCTCTGGGCTCCCCCCGCCCAGGGTTGCCAGATTCATGGAGGGGAAGGATGCCCTGTTAATTTGAACTTGAGTTCCAGTTAACAAATATTGATTGGGGTATATGCCCACGAAAATAGTGTTTGCTACTTGCCCGGGACTCACATGTCACCGGAGGCTCTAAATGTCATCCGGTGGCATTTCGCTCTTTGCCGTCAGTGGGAACCCCGGACGGAAGCGCAGTCACAGAGCTTACCCCGCTGGGTGGGCTTGCACATTCACTGTCATTGTCTCATGCACACTTTTCAGAAGTTTCTAACTCTTTCCTGCCAACATCTATTTCGTAGAAAATATTTCACGAGTACTCCCTCCTCCTTGGCACCAAAGTCTCAAAGGGCAGCTTGTGTGGGCTTGGGTGTGTGTGGGGGGAGGGTGGATGGGGGAGTGGACTTTGGCTGCTGTGGGTCCCAGGGCCACGTGAATTATTAACCCTCATGCGGGGCCTCGGGGCCTGATGAGGACCTGGCCCGGGAGATCAGAGATCGGGCTATGCTGGCGGCTGCTCCGGGGTCCTGCTCTGACCTCTGCGCTCCTGGGCTCCAGCAGTGCGTGGGTCTGGGAATGGTCTGTGGTGGGGAGGGAGCCATAGTCCCCGGCCCCCGCCCTGGCTCTGTCCACGCACCCCTTTCCAAGGCCACCTCACAGGGCGCCGTGCCCCCTCCCGGCCCCACCGGCTGCTCACAGTCACAGGACCCTCAGGGTCACCGGGACAGACACGTGACAGAAGCCCTCTGGCTGCTCCGGTGGCCCCTCCAGGCTCCTCCCCAGGGAGGGCGCCCGTCCAGCCTCCCGAGGCCCCGAGCGCCTCCCACCTGGGGACCCTTCCAACTTCCCACAGGACACAAACTGGACCATACTCCAGAGGAGAAACACTGGACACAGATACGCTGAACTGTTAACAGTCTCCGGGTCTCGGGCTTGGAGGTGGCTTTTCGCTCCTTGTTTATACTTTTCTCTATTTTCTCATTTTTTTTCAGCCAACATCTATTTTTCCCTGTCCCCGCCCTTTTCTGCCCCACGGAGACTGGCCCCTCCGAGCATTCTGTCCCCTACACCGAGCCCGTTCCTGGGCTTCAGCTGGTGCCTGACCGATGGGGGAGTAGCGGAAGGGTCAGGGTACCACGTGGCAGGGGTGAGGATGGGGGGGGAGCAGAAGGAAGTAAGGAAGGGAGGAGGTGGGGAGAGAATACATGTGTGCACGCGTGAGTGTGAGCATGTATGTGCCCATGCATGTGGGTCTGTGCCTGGTTGGGGGGGTGGGACACGGATGTTTGCAGCAGAGACTAGAAGTTTCAGGAAGCTCTCGACTCTGCTTCTGTGTCTTTAAAGTGCTTGAATGTCCAGCAGGGGCGACGTGACTCACTGGCAGCGGGCAGCAAGGCGAAGTTGCCGAGGGCTTCTGGACAAGCCCCTTTGCCTCCAGCTCCTCCTTCCTGCACTGGATGCTGACCTGGGAGGATGTGATGCCCAGAGCCCCTGCAGCCATCTTGCCACTGTGAGGAAAACCAAGACGATCTCACCAACTCACTGCACTCCTTCCACACTGTCAATTAAAACGATTGCTTTGGCCTCTGAGAGGAACTCCCTTATTTCCTACCAAGAGCGGCTTTACCACGACCCTGACCCGAGCCAGCCTGCTGCCTCTCTGAACTTAGTTCTTCTGGGCAGAATTTGGCTCTGAGCCCTGACCCGACACCTTCACATCACAGTGGGAAAATTGAAAACTTTGCTCCTGGAGCTTTCCTCACCTCCCGGTTCCCTACCAGCTGTCTGTCACCTGCTGTTTGTGCCACGCTTCCTGGTTGCCATGGAGACCGGGACACCTGCGGCGGAGGCCGATCTTCCAGTGGGGAGCAAGGGTCAGTCCTGGGGGCAGGGGAGGGGAGGCAGGAGCCCCGGACTTCTCTTCAGAGACCCGGTTGCTAACCATTCATGCCTAGCACTAACTTTTCCCTACAAGCCTCCTTCCTGGTGCTCACACGTCCTTTCTCTCGGGCTCCTGAGTGCACCACAGCAGGGGAGGCAGGGACCGGGTGCTGGCTCAGCACCCCAGGACGTGCAAGGGGGGGGTCCAGGGGCACCTGCACCCGTCCCGCCCCCACCCCATGCCACGGGGCCCAGGCAGCGGGGCTGGAGGCACCCCGGCGCCTTCCATCAGCCCACCAACCTCCAGGCGACACCGCGGACAGGCGGGGGGAGACCCTCCTCCTGCCGGGGACCCCATTGCCCCCGCCAGGCGCCCTGCTGCTCTGGGGGCACAAGCAATTCCCGCCTCCTGTCCGGGGCGCAGTGTAGCACAGACGGCCTCCTGGATCACTGCGACTCTCATTCAGCACATTCATGGAGCCTCTTCCCAGGGGCACCTTCTTTGCTCTCGTGCAGCGCGCGGAATGGCACCCCCCCCCCCGGGATGACGACTTCCCAATCCCTGGGGCCTGTGAAGGACCCCCAGCCAGGGCGAGGTCCCCAGATTGCCCACGTGGGGTTGACGTGGTCCCGGGGAAGGAGCCACCGCCTTCACGGCTGTGGGCTGCAGCGAAAAGCCCAAGGGATACTCCACGGGTCAAAAGTCCCACAAGACCACAGGGGAGGCTTGTGCATGAACGAGAGTGCAGGGAGGGAGGGAAACTGAGTCACCGGTACCTGGAGACCTCCGCCGGGCCTGCAGAACCACCACGTTCCGGTCCCAGTGACTGCGTTTCAGCCAGGCAGTATCTGTCAGGGTAAGGAGCGCCCTTCATGCAAACGGCCCTTTTTTAAAAAAATTTTTTTAAACGTTTATTTATTTTTGAGAGACGGAGAGACCCAGCATGATCGAGGAGGGGCAGAGAGAGAGGGAGACACAGAATCCGAAGCAGCTCCAGGCTCTGAGCTGTCAGCACAGAGCCCAACACGGGGCTCGAACCCACGAACCGTGAGATCATGACCTGAGCTGAAGTCGGACACTCAACCGACCGAGCCCCCCAGGCGCCCCCCACGCAAATGGTCCTTGAGCCGCGAGGCCGTGTGGACTTCGCAGACTCAGCTCGCTCTCCCAGTCGGGCGAGCGCAGTAGCTTGCTGGGCTCATGCGACGGACGCCTGTTCTCTGCCAGCCCCCCAGGCTCCGAGTCCAAGGTCAAGGCGTCCCAGGACTGCTTCGCCCACCGCACGTGATGCTCGCAATGCTATCTGCGACGGATCTCGTGACTGGGCTCACATTCCCTTCTTAAGGCCAAACGTCACTCCGTGGTGGGAGAGACCGCGCGGAGTTAATCCGCCGCCCATCGCCGGGCACTCGGGCTGCTTCCCCTCCTCGCAGTGACGGTGCGGCCACCAAGGGGGCCTCACTGCTCATCTCTCTCGGGCGCAGCCAGGGCCGGTCCCTTGTGGTGTTAACTCGTTTCCAGAACCGCCCTGTGGTTGGCCAAGGCTGTGACGCCATTCCCGTCCACCCACGTTCCCCGTCTCTGCCGGCATGTGGCCCTCTGATGGTTGAGGGGGGACGTCCCCCCGTGGTTTTGACCCGCACTTCCGCCACGACCCATGCCATGCGGCCTCTTCCCCCGGGCTTACTGGCCATGGTTAGGACTTCTTCAGAGAAAGCAGCAGTGGTTTTGAAAACACCCAGGCGGCCCTGGAGACGGCATGGTGTGGGAGGAAGAGTCCGGGGTCAGGGGGCCGGCCCCCTGGGTTCTAGGTCTTCTGAGTGGCTGGGTGGTCTGGAGTCCCAGCCATCCCTCTCTGAGCTTCCTGGCAAATAAACCAGAACGATGCTAACAACCCGAGATGCTGACAGGTTAGAGGTAATTCGAGTCTGCAATCTGGTGCTAACTAGGTATTATTCTTGGGATGCCGGGTGGGCTGTGGGGAGAGCCTGTGACCCTTGATCTCAGGGATGTGAGTTCGAGCCCCGTGTTGGGCCTAGAGCTTACTTAAAAATGAATAAACAAAATTAAACTTAAATTAAATACACAGGTATTGATCCTTACTATCGTGAAGCAAACGAGGTCTAGAAGAGCTGGAGAACGTGTCTGTGGCAGAATTTTCAGCAACTGCTCCATTTGCTGCCAAAGGGTGCCGAGATCAGAGACCTTCCGGACAGAGCCGCCCAGGACGGCACCCTCTGGGTCGTCCTCAGTTCTGCCGCCCAGCACACTGCTCTGCCCCCGCCATGTGGGGTGTGGGGTGGCGTGAGCCCGGCTGGGCGGCCATCTGTGAGCTCTGGAAGAAAATCGCTCCCAAGCTCCCCCACACCCCGGGCTCGCAGGCCTAAGGCCCTCGTGTCCCTGCCAGCCGCGCTGAGGGCCCCCCACACCCCTTGCCCCCGGTGGCCCCATTCTCAGGGCCGGCCGTTGGGACGCACCCCTCGTGTTGATTCTTCTCACGCTTCATTTCCACCATTTTTTAATATAAAATAAGTTTTAGTGTTTATTTTTTTATTTTTTAAATTATTTTTTTAAATTTATTTTTGAGAGACAGCGAGACAGCGCAATCAAGGGAGGGGCAGAGAGAGAGGGAGACCCAGAATCTGAAGCAGGCTCCAGGCTCTGAGCTGTCAGCACAGAGCCCGACGCGGGGCTCGAACCCACGAACCGTGAGATCATGACCTGAGCCAAAGTCAGACGCTTCGCACGCACACGCCCCCCTTCCTTCCCACTCCTCAGTGGGTGTGAGCGTTCACTATCTGAAGGCCTGCTCAAAGCAAGTGCAGGAGGGTCCCTCGCCCCAGCGCCTGCCCCAGCGCCTGCCCGGGCCACCACGCATTCCTTCTCCCGCCTGCCACCCCTGAGCCCCCGCCATGGAATAATCCATCTGGCGGCACATGCCAGAAAGAAAAGGACTTGCCTCGTGATGGGAGGCGCCCGCATTTTGGGGATTCGCTGGTGCTTTGGGGGAGGGAAGTCGGGGAGACGCCCTCGCTGCTTCCTTCAACGCGGACACGTGGGAAAGTGAAGCAGGTGACGAGGCGCGTCCTCCTACGGGGTCCAAGGCGGGGACGTGACACACCAGCACACCAGGGCGCGGGGTGCGGAGGCTTCTGGAGAAAGCAGCCCCGCCCCTCGAGGAGGAAGGGGGCGGGGCTGCGGGCCGGAAGCTCCAGGCGGAGGGGAGGGACGTCGGAGGCCTTCGTGGGCCCCAAAGGCTGATGAAGGAGGGCCTAGGGTGACCGCCCGTTCCCTTAGCATCTGCTGGCTGCGGGGAGACAGCCCCAGAGGGGACAGGACGGAGGAACACGGGAGCCCTGGTGCCTCCTAGAGGGGCCGAGTCAACCTCACCAGCTGATTCATGCTAACAGGAAGGAGGGGACCCCAGTTCCCGCAGCCCAGGAAGCAGAGGCCCTTGACCCATGCCTGGAGGGAGCTGAGTGCTCCCCGGGGGGGGGGGGGGGGGGGGGGGGGGGGGGAGCCCTGCTGTCCTTCCCTCTCCACACCCAGAATCCATGGAATCCCGGCAGCCCCCTCCTGAGGTCTGCCCCCTCCAGGCCTCTCTCCGCCCATGGGCCACGTGGCTGGGTGTGGCTACGGTGTCCCCCAGTGCTCACGGGGAAGGGGGGGCAGCCTCAGCATCCTGAGGCCCTGGCCCTGTCTCCTTGGACCCCTCACCCTGACAGCACCCCCAAAGGGCCTCTCCTCTGGAGGCCAAAGACAGAGACAAGTGACTCAGGGACACAACCCTTTGAAGAGAATCCTGATCTCATTCTCTGTCCCCTTTTGCAAAAAACAATGAATGTCTTCTTTGTAATATAGGCAACTCACCTCTCAGCCAACAGCGATGCTGTGTGTGGGTTGCGGGGAAGCCTCTGGAATAGGCCTACTTGGGAGAAATCCACATTCCGGAGCATTTGGAAACAAGGTTTTCTACTTTCCAAATAACCAAGGCTTCCTAGGAAGACACTGCAGAAGTCAGGCTGCCGGATCAAATACAAGGCACCCAGTTAAATGTGAATTTCAGATGAGACGATTTTTAGCATATGCATTCATAAATCAAGTTATAAATATTCATCAACCACTTATAAACGTTTATAAAGTTTATACATTTATAAGTTTTATAAACTTATGCTTAAAATCTGGAGTAATTTTTATAATATAAATTTCAAATAAAAAGTAAAAATAAGAATTTAAGGGTTTTTTCAATATTTATTTATTTTGAAAGAGAGAGAGAAAGCAGGGGAGTGGCGGAGAGAGAGAAAGAGTCCCAAGCAGGCTCCACGCTGTCAGCACGGAGCCTGACGTGGGGCTCAATCCCAACACCATGAGATCAGGACCTGAGCTAAAATCAGGAGTTCGATGATTAACCAAAGCGCCCTGAGGATTTTAAGTTTTAACACAAATTAATAAACCGTATCACAAATAACTTTTAAATACTGCCTTATGCAATATTTGGAACATACTGACACTAAAAAATGATTCATCGTTTATCTGAAATTCAAGTGTAACTGAGCACGATGTCACATTCCTTCTTGTCCCGTGTGTTGATTTGCTGAGCCTGCAAGCAGCTTTGTAAGGACTGGGTGTACCTGGCCACCTGCCCTGCGTCCCCACAGGGGGCACAAGACACCGGCAGCCACACGCAGGACCACGCCATCTGAGAATGAAGGTTAAGCTCTGCACACAACCCCCCCGACCCTGCTCAGCCACAAAACAGCTCTTGACCTTGGACCTCAGCACTGCATCTCTCTGGCCTCAGGCTTATCCCTCTAAAGTCGGGGTGCCAGGCCCCTCCCTGGCTGGGACCCCACAATCCCACCCACATCGCTCACACGCCGGGTGCTGCGGGCACACAAGACTCAGCCTCGGGGCTCCTGAACACCAAGGCCTGGTGCCTCTGGCCACAGTCCTCTCCATGTGAGAAGCCAAGGTCCCTGAAGCACACTCAGGGTCCTCGGTGGGGACAGACAGAATGTCCGCCCCCTCCTTGCCCCCTGAGAATGGCTGCGTTGGCTTCCGTTTTAATGAACAGGGTCAGGGCAAATTGGGGCCTGGCTTTGACGCCCTGACTCTGGCCAGCCCCCGGAAGCTTCCTTCCGAGGGGTGGGGGGACCCCAGGGAGCCCTTCCCCTGGGCTGACAGCGCAGAGAGGCTGGCCGTGAGGACAGCAGGGAGGCCACGGGAAGGTCGAGGCCGGCCCAGCCCAGGAAGGCCTTGCTTGGGTAGGTCCAGGTGACGGGTTCCTGTGACAGGTCCCGACAGGCCATGGCCAGCTTTGATCAATGAGGGAAAAATGTGCCCAGTTGAGTAGAAGCGGCTCTGGGGCCTGGCAAGCCCAGCAGCTGGTGGCTGTCTCTGCTACCCCTCCCTCCAGATGCTTGTCTGCAGACAGGAAGTGAGGCCCAGCACCACTGGGGGAGGGTGCCCTGAGGGGACCGGTCCCTTCCGTCCCGAGTTTCCCTGGATGCCAGGTGAGGACGATGACATTCGCCCAGCAAAAGGGGAACCCAGGAGGAGTCTGGGTTGAGTAATTTAGTGATCCTGTGTCGTCCTGGGCACCCAGGAAGCTTATAAGGGGAAAGGGAAATATGACAGTTCATTTTATGTGTCAGCTTGGCTGGGCCAAAGTGCCCAGACGTTTGGCCAAATGTTATTCTGGATGTTACTTTGACGGTGCTCTAGGATGAGATTAACATCTTAATTAATTAAAAGTCAAGCAGATTGTCCTCCATAATGGGGGTGGGCTATCATTCAATCAGGTGAAGGAGTAAATAGAAGCGGGCATACTGGGAGCAGCTACCACGTTGGCTCTTCCTTGGGTCTCCAGTCTGCTGGCTCTGCCTGCAGCTCTGGGACACTGCAGCCTCCATAACTGTGTGAGCTGATTCCTCAAAACAAATCTCTTAATATTTATATATCCCCATCCTATCATTATGTTTCTCTGGAGAGCCCTGGGAAAGGGGGGGAGGGGCTCTCAGGCCAGCTGAGCTGTTCCTTCCCCCGTAACCAGGAAGAAGGCCAAGCCCTTGGTAGGTGCTGGTGACAAGCATCAGACACACAGCTCCCCAGGCTGGTCCAGAGCTGACAGAGCCTTCTGGAAGGGTCAGCTCTGAGCGAAAGAACCTGGACGACCTCCCCGAATATGCCAGCCCAGCTCTCCATCCTCAACTTCGAGCAGGCAGAGTGTGGCGGTCATGGGCGCCACTGCTGAAGACCACCAGGAGGCACGCCCCCCACGGCTTTGGGCCAGTCTCCTCAGCCTTCTGGGGAGCCGTTTTGCTGTGCTGTTTTAGAAGCAGTCCCAAAAAAGGTGTGGTTCAGGGCCCTGCCGAGCCTCCCCTTTGCCACGAGGACGCAGGTCCCATCGTGGAGTCCTCACAGGGAGAGAAGAAGCACGGGAGCACAGGGTGGGGACGGGAGCCCAGGCCGGTGTGAGCCCGTCCCTGCAGCCCGAGAGGCGGGGCGCCCAGGGCTTGTGGACCTGCTGGGAGGAGTCCAGAAAAGTCCAGGAGGCTCACTCCTCGTTAGCGCCTTATTTGCATGCTGGGCACAGGAAGGGGTAGTGTTGTAAGTGGCTGCCCAGCTGCTCCCAAAACGGTCCAGAGCTCACTGTGGGGGTGACTCCAGGCTGCTCCCCGTGTCTCCACAGCACCCACGGCGCCCAGCGGCCTGGCCCTGAGGCACCCCAGCATGCTGGCCTCCCAGGACTGTCACCCGGTGGCCACACGAAGGTGGACTCGCCCGGGCTGGGGACCTCTGAGCCTCCTCCCTTCCCTCCCTCCGAGGCCGGCTCTCTCCATCACCCACCATTCTTCAGAAGGTGACCAGAGACACAGGGAAGTCAGTGAACTTGGTGACACTGCCCTTCTAAACGAGAGGACAGGAAATGGCTTGCAGTGCCTGTCAGGAATGTGGTCCTGTGTGATGAGCCTCTACCCGAGGGGAGAGGAGAGGGATGGGAGAGTGAGCGCTTTAGCCTCTTGGGGCTGCGTCGCCAGCTTAGCTGGCTTCTGTGACTTTAACGCACCTATAAAAGCAACTGGGCAAATCATAAAGCAAGAAAGAAGTCAGTGTGGAAAACGGGAGCGCCCGGGCTCAGCCACATCACCACCCACCTTGTTAGCGGGATCGGGAGGGTAAGGCGGCCCACTGGCCATTTGCTTGTGCTCCTTCAGGTTTGGGCTGTCACGGGACTCGCTTCTGTTAGGTTTTTATTCACTTGTTTGGAGAGCAGGGGGAGGGACGGAGAGAGAGAGGGAGACAATCCCAAGCACGCTCTACACTGTTGGCACAGAGCCCAATGTGGGGCTCAAACTCGTGAACTGCGAGATCATGACCCGGGCCAAAGCTGGACGCTTAACTGACTGAGCCCCCCAGGTGCCCCTGCAACTCTTCTGAGCTCTGTGCCACCAATCGTGTGTCACAGGTCATAAAACTTCAGACCAGCTCACTGTTCAGGCATCACAACTTGACCAAGGGCACCGGGTCAGGAAGGGCAGGGCCAGGCCACAGCCTCCCTCCACCGTGGTGGCCACCGGAACGATAAAGGTCCCCGTGCAAGGCAATGGCAGGTGTGTCTTACTGGCCGTTGTAGGTGGGACAGCACCCACCGGGTGGGCGGCAGACCGAGCTGTCAGAGGCAGGGCCCCATGGCCTTCCACCCCCCCAGGCCACGTGAGGGAGCAAGTTTGCCCAAACGCCCAGGCAGCCAGAGGAGCCCAGGGCAGGGCCTGAGCCTATGTCCCAGGCAAAGGCCTCTGCTTCCTGGGGAGGCTAATCCAGAGTCAGGGTGGAGGAAGGAGAGCAGGAGGAACGGGCTCTTTAGGGAAGTCCCGCCCAGTTACTCAGCAGCAAGTAAACACCGGTTATGCCCACTCGAGGCTAAAGGGACAAGAAGGAAAGTTTTCTGGTGACGCCGCCCTGCAGAGAAGCCACCGTGAGCTTGGGGTTTATCTGCATGGAGAGCGAAAGGCTGTGAGGATTAATCACGAAGTCAGGCGCCAGCTCTAAGTCGGTGGGGTGGGCCTCGGGGTGCAGGCAGTTGCCGTAAAACGTGAAAGCAGACCCCCTTGAGTCCGGTGCCTCGGGACCCCGCAAACAGAAGACCATGGTGTCGGGGTGCAGGGCTGGCCCACCGCAGCCCCTCTCCCCCGCAGGCGGCCGCGGTCCTGTCACCGCTCTCTTCCAGCGCTCGCCCATCACATGCTTATTCCACCATCGCTCACTCTTCCTGTTTGATATTTTGGGCATTAACTTCCGACGGTGGCAGACAGTGTTTGCAGCAACCGCGCCCACGCCCACAGCCACTCAGTGAGTCCTGTTGCGATCACGAAATCACACCTTGCCTGTAAGCATCACTATGATAGTCGATTATGATTTGATCCACCCCTGGCTTGTGTGGACCGAGATGGGAACTTTCCCACCACAGAGCTAGGGAGGCTGTATGACGTGTGATTAGTAAACATACCAGGAAGAAAAGGGAGCAACATCTCCAGAGGCTCCTAGAGACAGAAAGACCAGCAGCGTCTCATACCAGGGGGCGCAGGCTGAGCGTCTCAGGGCCGGAGGTAAGGCCCGGCCCACGGCCACACATGACACCCTCGAATGGCCCCTGAAGAAACACGCCCACCTACCCACCTGAGCAAAGGCATATCTGTCTCAGCGTGTGCCCTGGATGGAACAGAAATTCCCCTTGAGAATTTTGTCTTTCGGGGCTGTCCCTTTCCCAGCCCAATGACCTTGAGCCTTACAAACACGAATCTCTCAGCGAGAACACGGCCTCAGCCAAGGCACAAATAATTCCCACGGGCACAGCCCTGCTGAACATGAGCTTGCAATCCCAAATTATGACACACAATCTACCAGCAGGCCTGATAAACCGGGAAGTGAGATTCCTGAGACCCTCAGACAATAAGATGATCAGGTAATGGCTTTAAGTAAACACATTAAAATGATTTGGCTGATTTGGCAAAGAATGAAGTGTAACTCTTAGCATATGAAACACAGGGAGTGAAAGCAAAATGCTGGTGGATAGGCTAACTACAGATTACACGCAGTCTCCTTATCAGGAAGTCAGGTCCGCCCTGCAGCTAGAAGGTTCCAATCCCTTGGAGGAACAGTGCAGGGGGAGGGGAGCTGGAACGTGGGCGGGACACCTACGCTTAAAGGAGAAAGTTCGAGCACCGGACTCAGAATGTTTTGTTTTGCCCGGGGACTGCAGGGCGGCCTCTGAGCCCCCTCCTGCTGTTCCAGGGCACCACGGGCACCATGTGTGCTGACCCACCAGGGATGCTCTGCGCACCTGCTGGCCCCTCCCCCTGACCGCCGTGTCCTGTAGCCTGGGGTGTTTCCTTCTCTCCGTCCCCGGCTCTCCTGTACCGGGCCGCTGGAGTGATTCTGACCCTCCTTCCTGAAGAGGCTTCTCCACCACATTTACAAATTTTCAATTTCTGTTCTCTAAGTGTTTGTGCACCCAGGCACACACTCTCGTCCTGCCTTCCTGTTTTCTCTCTGAAATAATTGTAGATTTTACAAACTTTTCCCCTGATCCATGCTTTGTCTCCATTTTCTTCTTCCCCGCCCCGCCTGGCTGGTGGGTGGTGTCCGCCGTCCCGTGAGGGGCAGTCTGCGTCTAGTGGGCTCCCTGCTTATTCTTCCAGACGTGGGGTAGTAACCAATGTTCGGAGGCCCTGTGTGCACAGGCTCCGCAAGTGCCGGTCATCGGGTCCAGGCACACCCAAATTCAAGCCGGTCCCGTCTTTGGAGTGGGGCAGGGAGAGAGCCCGGCGTGCAGGGCAGGGCGGGGAGAGGCCTGGTCTAACTGCTCCCAGAGCGGCGGCCAGCAGCCCCCACCTCTGCCGCGGGCTTCTCCTCGCGCTTCAGAGGCTGCTGCCTTCACCCCGGAAGTTCCTGGAAGACCCGGCGTCATAAAGTCACTCCGTCCGGCAGCTATAGATTCCTACACGCTTGTTCTCAGGCTCAGGGCTTAGCTCGTTGCGGACGGAGAAGGAAGAGGCCACAGTCCCCACAGCCGGCGGCCGCATCCATGCCGGCTCCCTCGGGGCGGCCCCCAGGCCCGTGGCCGTGCAGACAGGCTGGGATCCGCTTCGGGCCGGACCACGTGGGCTCCTCTCCACGACGCGCCCGGGTCTCCGGACCAAGGGAAACGCAGTGCGCCATTCGCCAGGTCTGCGCAAGGGCGTGTTTCCAAGCTCCTGTCTGGAGATGCGTCTTCCCTCCGCCAGATGTGCGCCCCTCTCCACCCCACCCCTCCCCATCCACCTCTGGAAGACCAGCCCCCCCGCTGGCCCGACCCCCCTCTCTGAGCCCACAGAGCCAGGATGTGGGGGCACACCGTCCTCCTCCGCCGCTCTGACATCGTCCCGCGTCACTCGCCTCTCCTCCCCCCACCCCCCACTAAAGCGTCACCACCCCGACGGCAGGGATGGGGCCTCAGGGCCCTTCGCCCTCCCAAGGACCAAGCAGGGCAGCCCTCACGAGGCGAGTCCCTCCTCCTCCTCCTCTTCTGGCTTCACTCCGGGAGGCACAGGAGAGGCAGAGGCGGAGGCCAGGCCGAGGGGATGAGGTGGACTTGGGGCACGCCACCCCGGCGGGGAGGACGCTTTCTTGGGGAGCTGGGAGGCCTTCCTTAAGGAGCAGGACTTTCACTGAGCGCGGCCTCTTTCCCCCAGCGGCCCGAAAGACAGGTCATGTGGTCACAGCCCAGGAGGGGGCGGATGCCGCCACCCCTGTGGTCTGTTTTCTGTGCCCCGACCCCGATCACAGTCCCCTGCAGGTGCCACCGATCCTGGCCTTCCCGGTGGCACCACGGAGCCAGGCAGTGAGGAGGACGGAAGACACCCGCGGGGAGACCTCATTCTGTCCGGCTGTCACACAGGGACCACCGAGGCTTGATGAAACGGCCAGGCTCCACTCCACGCCCTGGGTCTGCCCGACTCCCTGGGGCAGTGCCACTTTGGGAGGAACCACACATGGCTAAATATTTATTCTCTGACCGGCACACACCCCTGCGTGGGAACCGACAAGCAAGCGCATCCCCTGTCCAGCAGCCGGCTTGCTTTTGTCTCTTCCTAACCCATCACAGAGCCCCACGCGGGTCTCAAACTCGTGAACAATGAGCTCCGGCCCTGAGCCGAAGTCGGACACCAGCTGACTGAGCCGCCCTGGCGCCCCAAGGCAAACCTTTTAAATACGGATTTTAGCACTTTCCATTAGCCAGGGTGACAACTTAGGCTTCGTTAGTCTCTTCATCATCATGGCCCACAGCAGCTACCTCCCTAGGAGACTCTGGAATGTTCTTTCTTTCCTGTGCTCAGCAGAGTGGCTCCCCTGAGCAAGGGGCCTGTTCTACAAGCCTTTCCCTCTTATCTGGTGGCTTCCTCCCTTCAGTTAGGAGGGCGGTCTTGCAGGGACACTGTCTCCAGCCCGTCCCCTCAGCAGGGAACGTGGCTAGTGCTGAGATGCTGGCTCTCTGCCGCCGCTTCCAGGAAGCGCTCCGCGGCTGAAGATAACCCTCCTCTTCATTCCAGAAGTGGTCTGGGGGGTCCACTGAGCACTGGCACCTGGGGCCCTTCCCCGACCTCTGATGCATCCAGCAGGTGGCCCCCAGATCGTCTGACGCACCTGCTGCGGCTTCAAAGCCGTCGGGCAGTGACTGCTCTGTTGGGCTTCTAGCAATACATTTCCGGAACATCCAGTACGCTTCTCACAGGGTTCTGAGAGGGCCGCTGGGGACCGGGGGGCCTACCATTGTTTCCCCGAGAAAATGCGAAGGCACGCACCCCACCTGCTCCAAGTCACCCCCGGACGGCTGCAGGTGTTCCAAGGACTCTCCACAGAGGGCCCACGTGAGGACCCCTGAGGGCGTCACTTCCCCGCCTCTAGCCCACCTTTTTCAGCAGGAGCATCCTGCGCAGGAAGCTACCAATGCCATGTTCAGGGATGAGATCAACCAGTCTGGGACAGAACATTCTCTTCCCCTGGCGGCCAGGATGGGCTTTACGGTTGGTCACAGCCAGGCAAACGGGCCGCCATATTGCAAAAATCCCAAGACACCATGAACCGTAAGATGCACCGTTATCTCAAGCACCTCCAGAGAAGAAAATATGCTGCCAAGTTCAATTGTAAGATGTCATCAATCTCACAGCTGTTAACAGCTGAGGGGGCGTGGGGGGGGTGGGAAGAGTATCTAAGAATCTATGAGTGATGTTTACTTTGGGGTTTGGGAAAGGAAAACTATTGGGAAAAAAAGCTTTTCTGCTGAAATCCCTAAACCAAGATTGTTTACCGCCTGGAGGTTTCAGGTCATTTCCTGCCCAGTACTAAAGCCAACACTGAGGAAAGGTAACACTGTGAACACCTGGATCCAGCCATTCCTGACACTGGGTTTCAGGAGGTAGCACACTCTCTCTGCTGGTGTGGCCCACATCAGGGACGAGCACCGTTTCTTGGAAAAGACTGGCCATCCGGCGCCTCCTTCACGTAGAAGCCGCTGGCGCTGCTGTGCACCGGATCTCAGACGTGAGAGCACAGACACAGGAGACGGTCTGGAGCCCTCACATGGCTGAGCGTCCGGCGCATGGCCGTGTGGGGGCGTTCTGAACTGACTTCACGTGATAATTGATAATAAAGGAAGGGAGGGGGGAGGGAAAGGGGAGGAAAACTTGTCTAGGGTTAAGAGTCTATGTTTCCAAGAACAGGGTCACCAAAGTGTAAGCTCAGGGGCAAGGATTCTCTCTTCTGGACGTCAGAGCCTGCGACGCCCGCTCCTTTCTGCTGATTGTCAACAAGAGGCCTGGTAGCACCACCCGCCCGCCCCACCCACGCTTCTGAAAGCAGCAGCCAGCGCCCAGTGCAGGGAAATGCCTCCGGCAAACAGAGTCCCGGGAGAACAGGATTCAGGTTCAGTGACCTGGATACAGAGGGTGACTCGGCTAATCAGCGCGGGGGCGGGGCAGTCAAGTGGTAAACCAGGTGTTTGCTCCAGAAGCCCGTGTCCAACCTCTCTGTGGCCTCGGCTGTGTGTCTAGAAAGGAGACTCGCGGGCACTAAAGTCCCAGTGCACCGGAGCCCGGGGCCGCGTCCCTCACTTGGTGGGAGGGGGGCTGCGCACGGGAAGGGGGTGCACGCAGGAAGGGGGTGGGCAGAGAGCAGCACTCAGGCCTGGGTCCTCCGTGCCCGCTCTGTGGAGTGTGAACAGTGGCGGATCTGACCCTGAGGCTGGAGTTGAGACCTTTGCATCCACCACTTGCCAGGTGGTCCCGAGTCTGGATATCTTGGTCCGTAACAAGATGTTTGGTGCCATGTCCCCATCCCCCACCCCCGTCCCCTGGTTTTGACATCATCCCAGACTGCTGTGAGGGGGGACAGTGTGTGACCTTTAATGTCAGTGCAGGAGGGTGCTGCTCTGCGCCTGCTCCAGCCGGGGAGAGCCACTTCTCCTCTAGAACCTACCACCTCCGCCTCCCAGAGCTGCTGAAGGAAGGCCGGCATGCCTCTCTGACGCTGCCCCGGGCGAGGGGCCAGGAGGGACTAATTGGGGGTGTCCTAAGGGACCCTCAGTCCCAGAGCAAGAGCTGAGCACATGGAACCTAAGACTCACCTTTGTTTCCTTCCAGGAACAAAGGGGCAGCTTTTTCTTAGAGCAGAGGGTCTAAGAGAAGAGTGCACGCCATCCTCACACCAGAAGATGCTCCTAGAAGAGAAAGTATGGGATCGGAGGGAAAAGCCCAAGTTTTCTGAGACGGGAAGAAGGAAAAGTGCAATGTTAAGCTCTCACTACCTCAAAACAGGAAGAGGAACGATGTGGGGGCCTACTGAGGAGAAAGGCGAGTGAAGCCAACTCGCAGAGTCTTCAGAAGAGAAGGTCCCTTAAGTCCTGGCCCCTGGCGTAAAGCTCTTCAAAAGGAATCCTCGAGCTGTGGGGCCGGGACCAGGGCTGGTGCACCCGGAGCCCGAGGCTGAGGGGCCCCCAGCCAGCCCAGCCCGAGAGAAGGGACACGGCCTGGCGGGCAGGCCGGTCACACACACAGGAGCTGAGCAGACGTGCACGTTCGTGACCGTGAGGACTAACCTTCTCGCCATCAGAGGAAGGAGACACAAATACGGAGGAGCTGGAAGAAACCCTGGGGTGTTAGGTTGTCACTGAAGGTATCGATGTGAAATTACGCGTCTCAGTAAGATACACGGATCTGGGGGTGCCTCGGTTGGTCAGGCGTCCAACGTCGGCTCAGTCATGATCTGAGTTCGCGGGTTCAAATTCCACACTGGGCTCGCCGCTGGCAGCACAGAGCCCGCTTTAGATCCTGTGTCCCCCTCTCTGCCCCTCCCCCACTCATTCTCTCTCTCTCTCCCCCCGCCCAAAATAAACTTAAAAAAAAGACACTCAGATCTGCATGTGTACATTCATGTCAGTTTCACACACTCTGTCCCAGATCTGTCCTGGGAGGGAATGAACATGTCTACACCTAGACCTTGGCATCTGAGCCCGACTCTTCCTTCACGAGAAGGACCAGGCTCCCTGGAGAGAGGACTGCCTCTGGGGCTGGGGTGGAAGAAGGACAAGATGAGCCTGAACTCTCGTATCCGAGAGTGAGAAGCGCACAGACAACGGCAGGGCTGTGTCCAAGGGACGCGAGAGCCTGCGGGGAGGCCCCTGGACCGGCCAAACCCGGGATTGTTCGCACATGAAAATAAACGGCAATAATCAAGTAGACCCCGCTGATGAAATGGGAGTCCATGACTGCGTGCTGAAATAAAAAAGTAAAGAGGGAGAAGGGCAAGATCTACTTTATACCCAGTATCACGTCTGTGGTATCACATCTGTGGTACTTGTGCCAAAAACACAGAACTAAAGAAAATCCAGAGGATTCAGACAAACCCATATTGAGGACATTCTAGAAAATAACTGTACTCCCCCCCAGAAAAGGCAAAATTATAAAAGATAAGACTGAGGAACAGAGGACTCAAGAATCAGGATAATAAAATTTGGGGCAGGGAGTGGGTCCTGGGCCAGAAAGGGGCAAAGAAGATCTGCCTCTTGCTCCCACTGGTAGATTTTTCTGTGAAGAACATCTCTGAGACAGTCAACAGAATTTGGGGATTTGGGATTAGATGGTGTTGTGTCGATTTCCTGATTTTGATGGCCTGATGTGGTTATATAGAAAGTCCTTATTTGGGGGATACACGCTGAAGTATTTAGGGGTCATGGGGTACTCTGTCTGCAATCTACTTGGACGGATAAAGGGAGGGAGGGAGGCAGGGAGGAAGACGGGCAGGTGGACGGACAGATGGGAAATGGGCAGGTAAATGGATAGGTAGGTGGGCAAATGGTCGGATTAATAAGCAGGTGTGTGGTCGGTGAGCAGGTGGATGAAAAACAGAAGAGACTGGTCAGGCTGACGAGGTAAACGGAAGGGAACGGGGACTCCAGAGTTCTAGAAGTACAACTTCCCCGTAACTCGCAACTATGTCAACACGTAAGTGCAGCAAATAAAGGTTAGAATCACAAACACTTAACAACACATGAAAACCCGGGAGGGAGGAGCTTCCTCCAAGGTGAGGTCACCTCTCTGCTGGCTCCTACACGGAGCAGGGCCTCGCCCAGCAGGCAGGGAGCCTGGGCCCCCTCCACGTCCTCTGTCCCCTCACGCCATGGGTTAATTCACAGCACTTGGGCTGCCCTTCTAGAAGGCAGCTCCAACCGCACCGCTGCCTGAACTGAAATCTCTGGTTTTCAAAAACCAGATTGCTTGCACTCATCTCTAAGAAAAAGTTACCGCGCAGACTTGAAAAGAGAAGGACTTAGTTTTATTGACATCGAACAGGACTGCCTTCCACACATTCCATCCGACAGTAGCAAAGGTGGTGACGCAGAGGCATATTAAAACATAGCCAGTTCTAAGCAGTATGGATATTTCCTGTCACAGAAAAGAAGCATTCTGCCCACGGATTCACATTAACATACACGGTACATTAACATCAATCTATCTGCACGGCGGCCCACGGCGCCCTGCGGCACACCGGCGCGACAGTATTCAGGGGGGCCCCGCCCGGGACACACGCGACACGCAAGGGACGGGGCTGGGATTCCATCTTCTATCCCCAAGAGCGTGCCCGTGTCCCCTCCGGGGTGACGTCCTAAAGCCAAGGCTCCCGCACGATGCAGTCTGCCCGGCAGGTCGGAAAACTCCAGGGACCCCAGAGCGGCGGCGCCCCGCGGATAACGGGCGGAAAGAGAGCAGCCGGGGAGTTAAGTCACCCGCCGTCCCAGCCTGCACTAGGAAGGGCGAGCTTTGTCTCAGTGCTAGCGCTGGGGTTCAGAACTCACTCTAGGCAACAAGAAGCGAGCGAGGAGCTCCGGCGGGGGCGCGTGCGGCCCCCCCACGACAGCCGACGGAGGACGAACAACCTGGATATAAAAGAGCCGGTCGGAGTTACCGTTCGTTTGCTTTTCAAAAGCAACTTCTGAACTTTTTTAACAGATTTAAGGCAGCAGTCGATGCGGCGTTCATCCATCAGAGACGTTCCATAAACCAAGAATCCCACCACAGCTTTCGGGAACAGGCTTTTCCGCCCGCCACTGGATCCGGAGACAGAAAGACACGGCGCGTGCCGCTCCTCTGTCCCCCGAGGCCGCGCTCCGAGCGGTCACGGGCGGCTGGGCAGAGGCCAGGCTGGACCGCGCCCCATCCACAGCCTTGTCATCGACAGACCCACACTAGGAGCGAGACACACAACGAGGCGATTCCGACCCATCTCCCCCGGCCGGCGGCGGTGCCAATTGCCGGATGGGTCCACAGCCAAGTGCGTCCTGAACACGGAGGGAAACACGGCCACGCAGCCACCTGGACGGACCCAGCGTCAGCAGCCCCCTGCCTCTCGGTCCGCATGCCGCCAGGCGGCAGGCAGCACAGGCGGGGCTGGCTGAGCGTCCCTGCGGCGTTCTGTCCCTGCGGTGGAACCCAACGGGATGAGACCCCCACGCGGGCACCCCGGAGGGCCGCAGGCTAGGTGTTGCTTCGCCGGAGGAGCGTGGCGTCAGGGCTGTGGCCGCCCTGGAACTTGAGGCTCTGCAAGTTGACGCGCGCCCCGAGCCTGAGCAGCGTCGCCACCGTCCTGGCGTGCCGGCCCTGGGCCGCCAGGTGCAGCGCGCTGAGCCCCCGCGCATCGGGCAGGTCGAGCACGTCGGCGCCCACCAGCGCCTCCACCACGGCCGAGTGCCCGCTGGCCGCCGCCAGGTGCAGCGCCGTCTGGCTCTGGGGCCCGCGGGCCAGCACGTCCGCCTTCTCTTCCAACAGCAGCTTGACGGTCGCCAGGTGCCCGTTGCGCGAAGCCAGGTGCAGGGCGGTGCAGCCCTCGGCCGTCGCCGCCTCCCGGGCGGCGCCCCGGTGCAGGAGCAGCCTGGCGGTGCTCGTGTGGCCCGTCTCCGCGGCCACGTGCAGCGGCGTCTGCGAGAGCTGGCTGCGGACGTTGACGTCGGAGCGCAGGTCGATGAGGACGCGGGCCACGCGGTAGTGCCCCCGCTGGGCGGCCAGGTGCAGCGGCGTGCGGCCGTCCGCCGTCTGGGCGTCCACGCTCACGCCCGGCTGCCTGGCCAGCAGCTTGACGAGGGGCAGGTGGCCCTGCCAGGCGGCGTAGTGCAGCGGCACCCAGGCGTCCTTCCCCGGCAGGCTGGCGGCCACGCCCCGGCGGAGCAGGACGCGCACGACGCCCTCCTGGCCGTGCTGGCAGGCCACGTGCAGGGGCGTGCGGCCCTCGCAGTCCGTCTCGTTGGCCGAGGCGTTCTTCTCCAGCAGCAGCCGCGCGCTCAGCTCGTCGCCGTTCTGGGCCGCGAAGTGCAGCGCCGTCCACCGGTCCTCGTCCGCGGCGTTGATGCTGATCTTCCGGGCCAGCAGCAGCTCCACCACGGCCCGGGCCCGCCGCTCCACGGCCGCGTGCAGCGGGGTGGCGCCCCTCGCGTTGGTCAGGTTGGGGTTGGCGTTGTTGAGGAGCAGCCACTTGACGCACTCCTCCCGGCCGGCCTCCACGGCCACGTGCAGCAGGCTGCGGCCGCCGTCCACCACCAGGTCGACGTCCTGGGGCTGCAGGATCTTCATCAGCCGGCTGGTGTCCCCGCTCACGATGGCGTCCACCAGCTTCTTTTTCTGGATGTCCATCGTGCCGAGATCTGTGGGGGGAGGGAGACACGAGGCTCAGGCCGTGGGCCGCTCCCCGGGCCCAGCGGGCGCCCTCACACGGCCCTGCCTCCCCAAGCCTGACATCACTCCAGAGCCCGCCCGCCATGCTGTTAGGTCTCAGGAGCAGCGGGAAGACTGCGGGCGGGCCCTGGCGCTCTGTCAGCTTGCAAAGTCAAAGTCATTCTAGGGGCCCCTGAGGGGCTCAATCGGTTGAGTATCTGACTTTGGCTCAGGTCATGATCTCACTGCTCGTGGGTTTGAGCCCAGCATCGGGCTCTGTGCTGACAGCTCAGGGCCTGGAACCTGCTTTGGATTCTGTGTCTCCCTCTCTCTCTCTGCCCCTCTCCTGCTCTGTCTCTCTCTCTCTCAAAAATACAATAAACATTAAAAACAAAGAAACAGAATGAAGGGCACAGACCAGGGAGGCGTCCCAGTCCACCTGAGGGCTGACAGCTCCTACACCGGGGACACGCTTCTGAGGCCACGGGCTGCGCCCGCCCCGGCTCCACTGAATGTAAAACTCCGGCTCTGGGTCTGGGCTCTGATTCGCAGGAAACAAGCCCCCCTCCCTCACGTGACACATTCTCAAGGGGACCTGCATGGGGCGGGGGGGTAGAGGGTGGAACTCGCGGAGGCACGATCCACCCGGCCTGATCGGTGTCCACGCGGTGCTGGAGTGGGGCCAGGAACAATCGTGTGCGAGCACCAAGGTGCGAGTCGAGGGCCAGACCGAGAGGGAGACCCACAGCCCACTTCTCTCCCCCGTGCAGCCTTGTCGCTTCCCGCTGACCACCAGTCAAGCTGCCTCCCGGGCCCTGCCCGCCTGTGTCTCTGTAAGGTGTTTTCTCAACCCCAAATGCCCTCTTTTGCCCCCGAGATTCCACTCTGAAAATTCCAGGAGGCTCAGAGCACCCAGGAAAAGCATTTCTTTCCAGAAAGAATTCCCTGGTCTGCCAGGAAAAACAGACCTGCCCTCCTGCTGGGGTCCACGCTCTCCCCAGACCCTCTGAAGAAATGCGCCCCTCCCCCCCAATACCATCACTGCCCTGAGCACGAACAGCCGAATTTTCCTGAAGGGGCTTCAGGACCATATCTTATCCTTCTGGGGGCAGCAAGGGAGCTACCCTATAGGGCCAGCTCCAGAACCCGGGGTCCAGCATTTGGGGCAGGGGCAGGGAAAAGGCCCCTTCCAAGAGGAAATCCCATCAAAATCAACATAAACATGTAAGATCACCCAACGGGGAAGAGCTCCATCCCAACAGGGAGACGACAGATGGGACCGTGGTGTCCTGATATCCAGGGACCACTCAGGCCCCCGAATGCATGGAGCTCACAGATAAGAAAGTAAAGGGGTGACAGAGAAAGGGGGTACAGGGCTGACCTCTACTAGAGAGAGATCTGCGGGGTGCAGGGTTAGAATCATCCGGACTCACTTGATACAACTCGGGGTCCTCCAGCTGCAAACCTGACGTCAGCCCCTACACCAGGTGCTGGCACCGGTGGGAGCCTCGTGCACGGCCGGGTGGCCTGGCCTGCTCCCCGCACCCCTGAGCGCCGCCCCCGGAGCCGCCACGCCGGTCACACAGCCAGCGCCCGCTCGAGATACCCACTCCAGGAGGCCCCCGCACCGCTGCCTGCCCTGGCAGGCTGGCCGGGAGGCAGAACATAAAGGACTGTGTCCGGAAGCTGGATGCCTGGTTCTTTCAGTTGCCCGCGGACCCCACAGTCCCCTAACCGGCTGACTGTTTCCCCGGATACGGGGTCCTCGCTTACCGCCCGTCGAAGGCTCCCGCTCGAAAGACAAGGACAGTGACCCCCTGGAGGAGAAGGCGGAGTCCACAGAAGACACCCCCGAGAGCCTCTTGCCGCTGCCGGCCGACGGCAGCGTGGACTCGGAGCAGCTGCGGCTGAGCTCATCTGGGCCACCGAGGCCCCGGGAGGTGCCCGCGTCCAGCTGGGACAGGAGCTCCGAGAGGCTGTAGTCGCTGTCAAAGGTCGGGGCGGAGGCCCGCTTGAGCGGCGTGCACGAGGGCTTCTGTGAACCAAGCAGAGGGAGGCAGGTGAGACCGCCCAGGGCACAGGCGGGAGGCGGATGTAGAGGGGACGCCCGCTCCCCGGCCAGCCAGCCACACGGGGTGCTCGGGCCGTCGCGCCGCATGCACGGGGAGCCCGCAGACCCCGCGCTGTGCCCGCCACGAGAGAGACTGACCCCTCACAACGGGAAGCTTGGTGGTGTGGGCCCCAGCCTGTCACCGTGGTGCACATGAGCATGGTGACCTGGACGACAGGTGGACCGTGACCACCCTGAGAGGGGATGCGGCCTGGATACTGGCCATGCCCTCCCGGGCAGGTTGGCATCAGCGAGCAACGAAGGGAGGAGATGGAACTGGGAGGCCCCTGCCCTGCACCCCTGCCTCCGAGCCATGTGAGTCTGGCTGGGGGGCTGCTTGGGGGGAGAGCGCAGGGACCGGCCCAGCTACGGTATCAGCAGCGCATTCCAATCCAGTGTGCCTAGGGGGGGGGGCCTTCTCAGGGATCTCCCCAATAGGCAGGTTTCTGGAGGGTCATTAGACCCGAGGGTGCTCACGACTCCTCCTGACTCACACCTGCTTGTCCCTGGTCCTCTGCCACATCGGGAACTGTTAGCTACTCTGACTTGGTGGCTTGGTGCTCCAAGGACCCCCCCGAGGGCTGGGTGCCTTGCTCTCCCTTACCAGTGGCCAGGCTCTCCCCGTCAGGCACGTTTGCTCCCCAGCCTCATACACATGCCCCTGTAAGTTCAGACTGTGGGCACACTGTGAGTGTGGCCTTATCTCCCGGCCTCACACGGATGGCCCGGGATAAATGGCCTAACACCACCTAACACATCAGGAAGCTCATCAGATTCCCTTTACAAGTCCGCCATGGCCTTGTGACCCCACGGGCACTGAGTGAGCCGTGGCCCTTGGAGTCTTATCACACCTCACATGACCCGCGTGAAAGCGCCTAGCACCGACCGTTTCCGAGCAAGAGTTAAAACGCAGCCAGGTTTCCAAGTCAGGGGTGCGGAGCCAGCCAGACCACAGGTGCTCAGACCCCCTGCCCACGCCACACACGGCCCTTCCGTTCCTCTGTTCAAAGAGCATCCCGCCAGCAGCTCACTGAGGTCAAGTGTGGGCCCTCACTGTCCGTCCCTAACTGCAGACAGGAGGTGAGGACAGGACGTGGCTGGGCAGGAAGCCTGGGGCCACCAGAGCCGGCCACGCAACCTGCCCTCCTGGTCCTGACGTCGGGGCCCTGTGGCTGGCCTGTGGGCCAGGACTGTGCGTGCCGGGTGAGCTGAGTGGGTGGTCCAGGCAGCAGGCCAACGTGTCCCTCTCCAGAGGAAGGAGAGGCCTCGGGGGTGACAAAATGAGACACCCCCCTCAAAGTGATCCCTCTGGGCAGGTCCCCATTACCGGGCTCTTGGGCTCCAGCGGCTGCTTTGCGTCCAGGTCCTGAGCACCCTCCTGCGCATCACCGTCGGGTCTCTCACACAGGTCCTCGGTTTCAGACGTAATTTCTTCAGGGGAGAAAATAGAAAAGGCCGTTGTCACTTGGCCGATGACTTCTGCATTTGCTGCTTAAAGGTGCCACCTCGGGCGGGGACGGAAGGGGCCGCGCCCCCCAGGACTGGTCAGCTCTGCGGGCTCCCAGGCCGTGCCCGGAGCCGCCGCACGGGCCACGCTGGGGCCTGCTGTGGGTGGCCACCTGCAGGATCTCGCCGGGTACCAAACAGGAGCCATAGCGTCCCAGTTTTCCAAAGAAGCCTCCTCCTGGGCACCCTGTCTGCGAGGGCCACCAAAGCACGTGCCCACGCCGGTGGCGCCCGGCGGGCGAGGCCCCTCTCATTCCCTCCAGCGTGCTTTCAGCATCACGGCTGGTTCTGGTTTTATCGAAATCACTTTGCTAACCCAATGCTACAACCACTCGAGGGGGGAGAGGCCCCAAAGGAGACGCAGAGAAAGCCCAGGGAGCATCCCATCCGTCCCCTGGCGACGTCCCGCCGCTGCGTCTGACCCACAGCCCCAGGCACGCTCCTCGGGGCTGCAGCCAGGGCAGCGGCTGGACCTGAGCCGGCCCCAAGCGCTAGGTGCCCATGGTGGGGGTGGGAGGGCCATCCAGGCAGGGCCCACCTCGGTGCCCCCGCCTGCACAGCCTGCCCACTTCCGGCCTGCTCTCTGCCCCCCTCCTGCCCTCGGACTGCACCGCACAGGGCGCCCCGGGGCTCCCCGAACTCACCCTGGAAGGTGGGCCGTTCCCGCGGCTCCCCGTGCCAGCAGCGCTGCATGAGGCGCATGAGGCTCTCACAGGCCCGCGGCCGGGCCCTGCACACGGGCGGCAGCGCGGGGCGGTGGCCCTTCACCACCTTCACCATGATGTGCAGAATGTTCTTCTCGTCTGCAAAGGGAAGGCCCCCGGTCAGGGCGGCTGCACGGGGCCGGGCCGCGCTCACACTTCAGGAGGAGAGGAGTGCGTGGCGAGCGTCAGCCACACGCAGCCGGCTGTGCGAAGCCGTGCAGAGTGCGTCTGTCCCCTCTCCCAGGCTGCAGAATCCCGTGAGGCACGGAACAGAACCCGTGCGTGCACCTCCTGGCAGACCTCTCTGGGCCTCAAGCTCAAAGGGAAACAGGGTTCAGGGGAGGAAAGTATCCGACCAGGCATGTTCCGAAGCGGCCCGTGCCTGCCACAGGGAGGCAACCCTTAGAAACCGTGAAGTCACGTGGTCCAGCCGCCAGGTGAACCCAGATCTCCCCGTGAGGACGCAAGACCCTTCCGAAACTCTGATTTCCACCCCGAGCGCAGGCCCCAGGTGCCCAGGATGCCTGGCCCGCCCAAGTGAGCTCTCGTCTGAGGTGTGTAAGTGGGGGGCCTTTTCTCCTGCAATTCACAGTGTGGGGCCGCACCTGTCCTCTGCTCAGAGACAGACTTGTGACTGTCCTCCTGATCCTGGTCACAGACCAAGGGGTCCAAGCCGAGCGTCAGCGGGCCCACCTTTCTCTGTGCTCAGCCTAAGACCGCAGTGTCCATCACACTGGACCCCCGTGTTCCCGGCAGCCGCCCCCCCCACCCCGCAGTTCCCAACACGCCCACGGCTGGGGCGCCGCACGCACGTCGGCAGGCCTGGAACACTGGCCTCCCGAGTTCCCAGCGCCTGCCGGGATTCCACCCGCCTGCCCGTTAAGTCTGGTGCAAGGGCGGCCTCAGGCATCCACACGCCGCTTCCGTGCCCTGCAGGCCCTGGAGTAACGGGAACACAAACCCCTGCTGCATTTCTGCCGCCGACAGAGGGCAAGAGATCAGGAGACAACTTTCACTCGTCTGCCTTGAACCCCCCAAGTCCCAGGGAGTAGGACCGGGGGCCCTGGTTCCCGACACTTATGTCCTGTGCCCCGACTTGAACGTCATGTCTGTCAGAGCCTCGGGTCGGAGCGGCACGCTGTTACACCCACGGGCATCCAGAGCACACCTCCTCGGGGGAGGAGGAGTCCGGAGGACAGCCAGACAGACGGACAGACGCTCTGGCTCCCGCCCGGAGCCTTTGCAAGGAAAGGGCCCCAGACCTCGGCCCCCACGTCGACTCTGCTCTGCGTCTTCAGGCAGTTTTGGTCAAACCACAAAACAGCGTGAGCAACCCACACGCGCCCAAAGAGAAACATCACGAGGCTGAAAAGGTGCTCAATTTTTATGACGCGTCAAGGTATCAGCACCGGGAGGACGGAGCCCAGGGCAGGGCTGCCTAAAGGGGAAGCGACCGTCACAGCTATCACTTGGCAGGGAGGTGGCCTGGGGCACACTTCTGTGCCCAAATCCACTCCAGCGCCCGGAGACGGGCGTCCGGCAGCGGGAAAGTGCGTGCCAGCACCGAGGCATAGGCTTAAAAATGGGTAAGATAATAAATTGTGTATTTTGCCATATTTAAATAATAAAGAAGAACTAGCTGGAAATAACCACAGCCGGCAAATCCATAGAGAAAGCAAGCAGACGGGCAGTCGTCAGGGGCTGGGCATGGGGTTCCCTTTGGGGGCGAGAACATTCTGGTGCAAAGCAGCAGCGCAGCCGCACAGCAGCAAGTGCGCCTGATGCCGCCGCACTACGCACTTTAACTGGAGAAAGGGATGAATTTCTGTCGTGTGCGCTGCATCACTCACACACACACATGAATGAACTGGCGCCGGAAATGCCCCACAGACCCCTTCAGATTTCAGCCTATCTTAGGTGACTTTCTCAGGTGACTTATGCTGTAAGGCTGCGCATCTGCACCCAGGGAGGCCCCGGGCTCCATGAGAAGCGCTGGGCAGGACAGAGCAGCACTCCCGCCGCCCCCAGTGCACGCCCCCCGCCATCCCCGTGGGAACGTGGGGCGCAGGCGCAGCTCCGAGACAGATGGGACCGCGGAGTGCGCCCTCCACCGCTTCAGGACAGACGGACACGCATTCCCCAAAGAGAAGTGGCAGCGGCTCACCTGCGAACGGCTTCTTCTGCGTCAGCACGCCCCAGATCACAATGGCGAAGCTGCGGGGAAGACGGGCGCGTTAATGCGTGTGAGCAGAGCCTCGGCACGGCCAGAGCTCTCCAGAACGGCAACGCACCCGAAGAGGACACTGCAGAGTCCTCAAGGGAACGGGGGGGGGGCCG
>PJEM01012422.1:26633-47264 GCA_004023845.1 Helogale parvula | reverse complement strand
CCCCCCCCCCCCCCCCCCCCCCCCCCCCCCCCCCCCCCCCCCCCCGCCCTGCTCCAGCGTCCTCTCCCTCTTTGCAGCCCGACAAGCTCCGGAGAATCTTCTTCACAGACAAGAAGCACAGATCCTGAGGAGAGCCTGGGTGGCCTTCCTGGGGAGCCTGCACCCACCCCCGCCTCCCAGGGCCCCCCACTCACCCCGAGGGGGGTGGAGGCCTGAGCTCACTGAGCGGCCCGCCTCGCCCCCCGCACGGCGAGCCCTGTGCTGGGGCCGCAGTTCTCCTGCGGGCTGAGCGACACCATGAAGTTGCTCCTGAGGCCCGAGAAGGTTCCCTCCAGTCAGGAGAAAGGGGCAGGCAGCCGGAGCCAAGCCAGGGGAGTGGCGGCAAGCCCCAGTTCGGACCCTGGAGGGCTGGGTCCCAGGAGCAGCCCCCAAGTGGCCCCTCTCTGCCCCCGGCCTTATCCCAGCCGGACCGACCCCGATCCAAGCCCTTCCTAGTGCAGACGGGAAACCCGAGGCCCAGAGGGGAGCAGCAAGGTGCTTGATGTTATGGTGACAGCCCGGGTGCACGCCTGGGCCACGTCTGCAGCCAGCCCGTGGGTGCTCACTGCCCATCCCTCTGTGGCCGGGTCCCCCTCGCTGCCCCCGCCTCCGGCCAGTCTTGGCCTCTCGGGTAGGTCTCAGACCTCTCCCCTGAGACCCAGACCCAGACCCGACCCGGCGGTCCTGCCCCTGGACCAGCTCTGGAGGCAAGCACTCCCGTCTCCTGCTCCCCCTGGGTCCCCGGCCACAGGGTCCCTCCTGTTCTGTCCCACGTCCCCTCTTACCCGCATGTCCCCCTTGTGTAAGACTGAGTAGGCACTGGAGGCGGACGGCCGACTGACCCTCGCCATGGAGAGCGCCCTGGGTCCCTGCCCGCATCCCCGAGCTGGCTCAGTTCACATCTGTGGGGACTCTGCCCTTGGCAGCCTCCCCCCCAGAGAAGTGGGGCCGTGGGAGCCCCTACTTCCCAGGGGCTGGTCAGACACAGGGTTAGCGAGTGCTCCATAAATCGTCACCAGAATGACCACCATCATGAAGGGAATGGACATGGCTGTCGCCTTAGAGATCTGGGGCACCAACATGTCTTCCTCTCAAAGACACAAACACTGAATAAAAGTTCATGCCCAGAGCAGGAGGCAGTGCTTGACCCTGCGGTGGTGCGATAGTTGGACTTCAAGGGCCAGGATGATGGTGGCGGCAAGCACAGGGGCCACAGTGCTTTACTCCCCGAAGCTCAGACGTGTGTGAACGGCACGCACCAGGGAGGATTCTGTCTCGGGGAGGGCAGGGGGCGCCCAGGGCCCAGCTCCAGGGGCAGGGACGGAGCCCTGTCCACACAGCTTCACACTGGGCTCTGGAGAAAGACCACACAGCCTCTTCTTCTCACCTCGCCCGGGGCAACTGGGATGTGCATGGAGCCCCCACCCCGCAGGGCCTGTGCCTTCTCCCCCGCAGTGCGGCCATTCTGGGGGGAAGAGGACAGGGTCTGGGGAGCCTGGGAGACGGAGGAGGGCCTGTGGTGGGGTCGGGGGTCTGGGAAGGGCCCTGCCCTCACACCCCCCTTCCCTGGTTAAGGATTTTTTGCTGAAAGGGCCGAGGACGTGTTGAGGGGTATAACCCCAGAGGCCACAGCGTCTTTTCCGGGCAGCTCGGAGGTCACTTGTGTGGACAGCAGAGCCAGATGGTCGGCGCCTGGGCCTCGCACCCTCCGCAGTGTCCTCAGATCCGGATGTGGAAGGTGCTAGAAAGAGAGGAAGGGCTGTGTGGGTGAGGGCCCTTCGGCAGAAAGCCAGCACGCTCCTGGCCCAGCGTCGGACGGTCCCTTGGGGAGGACGCGGAGGGCACAGCTGACCGGCTCCGAGGACAAGGCGGGAGCCGGACGCCCGCTGACCCCGGGGCCCCGGCCGCGGGCCACACCTGAGGAAGTCGGGGGCCTTGGCGATCATGTCCTCAAAGTCGGCGAAGCCCAGCTTGCCGTCGCCGTCCAGGTCGGCCTCCTCGATGACCTTGTCGCACACGAGCACCACCTCGTCCTCATCCAGCTCCGACTTGGTGAGCCGGGCCAGCGTCCGCTCCAGGTCCTCCTTGCAGATGAAGTTGTCCGTGTTGAAGTCTGCGGGCGGTGGAGGCGCTCAGGCCGGGGGTCCCACCCGGCACCCCACAGCCCTTGGACCACCAGGCCCTGTGCCCCGCCGACAGGGACCAACGGGGCCCCCCCACAGGCACGAGACGAACACCACGTCTGCCAAGTCAACCTTTACGACCCGGTCAAGCATCCACGGGTCCAAACGTGGCCTGAGACACTGCAGGGTCTGAGTCTGGGGCCTGTGGGGACACCAGGCCCTCCGGCCACATCCCACAGCGGGCCCTGTGGCCCCCTGGAGCGGAGGAAAGGCCAAGCGACTGAATCCAGGTTCAAGGGTGGCTTGGAGCGGGAGCCAGGCCACCAACTGAGCCTGTTGGCCCATGAGCACCCCCTTCCCTAGCTGCGCCACGCGGCCTCCCGCAGGCCCCCGCCACGCACTGCGGAAGCCCCTCGGAGGGAGGCCCAGGCTGGCCTTTGTGCACAGAGTGGGCGCATGGTTTGGTTCCACCGCCCACAGCACAGCCACACAGCCCAGAGAGGCTCACGGCAGTGACCTTGACATGCGCTGCCAGGTCTCTGCCCTTCTTCTGCCCAGACTGTCCCCCACTCGTCTGTCTAGCAAGTTCCCATTGGTCCTTCAGGTTTCAGCTCAAACACCACCTTCAGGAGGCTTTCTAGACCTCCGGGCTCCACGTGCTGAGCCCCGGCGCGGGCTGTACCCGGACGCTGACAGGTGAAGAGGTGGCTGCTGGTGGGAAGGCCGGTACTCCGCCTCCCGCCCCCACCCAGGCCAGCTGGCAGGCCCCCCAGAGTCCCCACTGTGGCCTCCTGCCCCTGCCCCCACCCAGGCCGGCTGGCAGGCCCCCCAGAGTCCCCACTGTGGCCTCCTGCCCCTGCCCCCACCCAGGCCGGCTGGCAGGCCCCCCAGAGTCCCCACTGTGGCCTCCTGCCCCCGCCCCCACCCAGGCCGGCTGGCAGGCCCCCCAGAGTCCCCACTGTGGCCTCCTGCTCCCGCCCCCACCCAGGCCGGCTGGCAGGCCCCCCAGAGTCCCCACTGCACACGATGAAGAAATGGGACCCTGCAGTGAAATCTCTGGTCGGTGCTGGACCCCGGAGCTCAGCGTCTCACCACGTGCCCACAGCACTGCCTCGGGGACAGGCCGGGTGGGACTCATCTCTGCCTCACAGGGGTGCCCAGTAAGCTCTGGCTGATGGTTGGACTCCTGGGCCCACTCCACGTGCACAAGCTGCGGCGCAGGAGGGGTGACGCTTTGGGAGGTCGGGCCCTGATTCTCCCCAGCACCAAACCCCCTCCATCCTGCAGCCGGGGCAGCAAGGGGCCTGGCCCCCCCTTACCTGGCCTCGCCTACCCGGCTGCACCCCACCCCCTTGCTGGCAAAGAACAGCCCTCCCCAGTAGCCGGGGCCCCAGGACTGGAGGGTAGACCAGCAAACACAAGGGGCATGTGTGGACCAGACCAGGCTCTGGGATGGACAAGCCGGTTACAAAGTGAAAAAGCCTGAGAGGCCCGGGAGCCACTGGCTGATCAAAGGTGCTGGGACAGGACGTCTGCCGGTGGCCCCTCTGGTCCAGGACGGGTCCCAGCCACTCGCTGGGGCTCGGTGTCCCCACTGAGGACTACCTGCCCGGGGCAGGCCCAGCCTTGTGATAGTCTCTCCTCTGGGGGCCCAGCGCCCTCTGGTGGCCGTGAGACCGCGGCCATGGCCGGGCTGGGACGAGACAGGCCGCCTACCTCCACCTCCAGGGTGTGGGGGCCCTGGGAGCCCCCCTGCCTGGCGGAGGCCCCTCCCCAGCCCCTGGTCTCCGGTTCACGCCTCCAGGACGCCCAGTGACCTCTCCAGAGCCCAGAACTGTCCTGCCCCACCTGGAACCCTGCAGTAGACCCCAAGTCCCGGTCACCGCCTCCAAACCCCTTGGCTGGCTCCTCAGTGTCCGGTGACCTCCCTGGGCTCACACCACCCGTGCCTCACCCCCCCAAGCCGGGCACCTCCCTGTCACTCTGCTGGGTACGTCCCCTCGTCCTGTCCAGGGAACCACTCCCGCCCCAGGAGCCAGGACCTCCCTGCCTCCCCCTCCGTAGTGTCACTCGCACACTATCTGTCCCCACAGGACAGGCGCGCTCCGGGCTTCCCCCAGCGCCCCCACCAGCAGTGCAGCCTCTGCGGCCCGTACCGTAGATCTTGAAGGCGTAGTTGGCCTTGAGCTCTCGGGGAGCAGACTCGCAGAGCACGGAGAACATGTCCACAAAGTCGTTGAAGGTGAGGTTGCCTTGGCCATCTTCTGAGAAAGACTCTACGATCCTTTCCTTGAAGGGGTTCTCCTGGAGGGAACAGCCACAGCAGTCGTGTGGGTGCAGGGCGACCCTGGCCCCTCAGCCCCCTGCCCGCCCCACCTGCAAAGTGGGAATGACGGCGCCTGCCTGACCGGCCCGTGAGGGCAGACGGAGCACGGAGATGCGGGCACCAGGCCGGGCACCGCGCTTCGTGTCCCATCGCTTGGACACGCACGGAGCAGGGAAGGAGTGTGCTCCCTGCTGCCCCAAGGACCGCAGGGGGTGCCTGCTGCCCTGGGGAGGAGAAGAGGAGGCCCAGGGCATGGACAGCCCTCAGCTACACCAGGTCAGGACCTGCCAGGCAGAAGTGGGGCCCCAAAGGCTCAGCGAAATGAGCCGGGACAAATAGTCAGAGCCCAGGCTTCCATCAGCCCCAGGGGCCCCCTCCTCCGGAGAGCCACACCGACTCCTCCCTCTGACCCTGGGTCTCTGGGGGCTCATGTTTCCTGGAGCCCTCACCCCAGCTGGGCCGGGCCACCCCCACTCTGTGCCGAGCCCAGGAGGCTCTGGAACAGCCCGAGGGCTGCTGCCTGACTGCCTGCCCCTCCAGGGACCCTCTGAGCCGAGGCCATGCTGTGACCTCACTGTCCTGAGGGACAGGGACGCAGACCAGCGTGGTTGCCATGTGGTGCCCTGACCGCAGAGTGAAACACCCAAGGGCTGTTGAGGGGCTGCTGGTAGAGTCACGTGGCTGTGTGGGGTTGTGCCCCGACCGCGGGAGTACACTCGACAAACTCCGGGCAAGGAGCTCGTGAAATGAAACCTTTGTGTCAAATACCTACACGGTATGGGCTCCAGCAGCATCAGCCTCACCTGGGAGCAATGCCAGAGAACAGAATCTTGGTGCCCACCACCCAGGCCTGCTGGCCCTGACCCGCTGACCTTGACCTACTAGCCCAGACCTACTGGCCCTGACAAGATCTGCAGGGGAGTCCTGTGCGCGTTAAAGGCTGAGAAGTCATGGTGTGGACAGCCGTGCTGTGAGAGGCTAATGCCAGACAGGGAGACAGGAATTATCTAGAAGAGCAGACACAAGGTGGGCCACGCACAGCCAGCCGGCCATGTCACAAGGGGTGAGCAGGTGAGCACGGGCTACAGGGCAGCGCTGACCACCTGTACGCAGCCCCCACACGTGGAGCTCACTTATTCAGAGTGCAGGGAGACACAGGCCCAGAGAGGTCCGGTGCCCCTCTCAGGACCATGCAGCCACCAAGGGCCGAGCTGGCCTCCCCCCAGGCCGGGGGCCTCCGCGGCCGGCCCCCCAGCCCGCCTGCCCGGCAGCAGTGGCCTCTGTCGTACCCGGAGCTCCGGCATCTGGATGATGAGGCTCATGGGCACGTGGACGATGGGGCTCTTCCGGTAGTCCATGGGCACGAGGTTGGGGGCCAGCTCGTAGAACCGCGCGTGCAGCCTGCGAGGGAGGCAGAGGAGGGGAGCTGGGGGGCACCCCTGCGTCCCCGCAGCCGAGGCTGCCCCGCCTGCCCCAGCCCCCCACACCGCAGGCCCCCTCTGCCTTGCTCTGCACGCAGGACGTGGGGCCCGGCGGGGGGCAGCAGGCCCCTGTGCTGATGAGGTTGTGTCCCCCTCTCCGGGCCCGTAAGGGCTTCGCCCCATCAATTCTCCCATGGCTCTGCACACAGGCACACTGTGCCCCCAGCTCTCAGTGCCGCAAGTCGAGGCCTGAAGAGGTTAGAAGCCCTCTGTCCCCAGCCACACCACTGAGTATGAGGGACGAGGCTGGAACGGCAGCCTGGAAACTCAGGGCAGGAATTCTTTACCACTCCTCCCCGGTCCTCAGTTGCGGGGCTTGTGAAGGTGCGGGAGCCAGGCCCCCAGCCACGCCCCCTCCCGCCCTGCGCAGTCAGTGCTCAGGAGGCCCAGATCACCAGTTGGTCTGCAGCCACGAGGAGCCTCAAGGGTGTGAGGCCTCTTCCCACTGGCTCTCGGGGAGGCCCACCCCCGTTATGCAGTCCCCTGCGGCCCCTAACATCCCGGAGGATAGCCCCCAACTCCCACCCTACACAAATGCAGCTTAGGTCAGACGAAATCGTGTCCACGATGTGCTGTCAGATGGCGATGCGGGTGAAGGGGGCACCGACCAGGGGCTGAGGCGGGCGACCCACCCAAGGGGAGGACCAGGACCCTTGGGAATTGGACCACAGCGGCCCCAGAGCCCCTGGCCCTGCCTGCCCTGCTCCCCCAAAGCCAGTGCTCTCAGTGGCTGACCCACTGACACACCCCAAGGCCCCCTGCGGCAGGCCGACAGCACGGCCACCAGCCCCCTCCGACCGGGCACCTGACTGCCTGCCTGGCACACACAGGCAACACCAGCCCCTTTTAGCGGGTGCCCCCATGCCAGGCTCTGGGTCCATCCCCCTTGTGGATTACCCAGTTTAATCCCTAAACCACCCTGAGAGGCGGATGCTGGTTTCTCCATCAGGCCACCCTGGCCCACTTGCCAACCCCTGCCTTGGCACTCTCGGGCTGACCGCAGAGCAAAACGCCACAAGGCCACGCCCCCAGCCACAAGTTCCTGAAAAGGGCCCAGAATCATGTGGGAGTGCCACCACTGAGAAACAGAGCTGGAGGGAAATCCCAAAGCCAGACCCTCAGGTGGGAGGGTCAGCAGACACCGGAGTGACAGGCCAGGGCCGGGCCGGGGCCGGGACTCTCCACCAGGGGCTTTCAAGGGCTGTCTTTGCTCCTGCTCTCAGCGTCGAGGAAAACCCTGTCCTTGTTTACTGTTCCCCAACTCGGAACCAGCGCTCACACATTGCTCCTGTACTTGACAGCCATGTTAAACTTCCATTACGTTTCACCCTACCCTTGACCTGTAACGTGCGGGGTGCGATGCTGGGTGCCGCGGGCGTTGCCCTCAACCTCCAAAGGCACGTGGGGAGGCCACAGCACGAGCCGGAGGGCGGCCTGAGGTTGGACCCCGTGTGCTTCCCTATCAGCGAATGGGGGCTGTTCTGCCGTCCTCACACGTGGGGTCAGCAAGGGTGGCATCAGCATGGCCACCTGGCCCTCAGCTGCCCACCTGGAGGCTGGAGAGAGGACTGAGTGCTGGCAGGTCAGGGTGTCCCCCAGGGCCGGAAGGCCAAGGCCTGCCCTGACTCCAGGACTGAGGTGACGCTGCTGTTTCATTTATTATTTTTTTTAAGTAAAATCAAAGAGAATTTGGAAGGCTGAATCACTGTGGGAGAGATTCCGAACGGTCAGCCCGTCCCAGTACAGGGCATGCTGGTCCCATCCTAAGACCCCGGGCAGAGGTCACACCCGTGAGGCTTGAACTGCCCCACAGCACAGGCCAGACAAGGAGGCGCCTCCCCCTCATTTCAGAAGCTTGTAAGAACCCTGCCCGCTGACCCCAATGGGTGGCATCCAAAGGGGACCAGCGACACGCATACAGGTACAAAAGTCTTACAAAATACTGGTAAATCAAGTCCCTCAGTACTGGGAGAGTAATATTCAGACCTCATAGAGTTTACGCCAAGAATACACGGATGGACCAATCTTGGAAAATGTACACATTGTATTAATTGGCAAAAAAAGTTTTATCAACTTGATAGCTGCATTTATGACCCGATGGTTGTATGGACACAGAAAAACCCCAAAATATTAACCAAATGTTTGTGCTGACGGCCCCACGAGATCCTGGCAGACAGGAGCCAGAAGCTTTCACTCGCTAATTCACCTGCTTCCAAACTGCTTGAAGTATTTATTAATAAAAATATAAATTTAAGTATTTTTTAAGTAGTAATTTTATAAACACTAAAGCTTAAAATCTTCAGTGAAAGAAAAACGAAGAGATGCTCTACCCCAAATCAACACCCAACACCACACTTAAGTGGGGGGGACCCCAGAGGCATCCCCAGAAAAGCTGGACGCTGGCCATCACTGCCACTGCCCGGCATCGCCCCGGGAGTGCTGGCCACTGTGGTCAGTGCGGGAAGGGACAGTAAATTTAAATACGGGAAAGGAGGAGGCTGCGGGCGAGGACACCGGTGAGCACAGGCTCACGGGGCCGAAGGCAGTCCAGCACCACATCCGGCCTGTGGGGGGAAGAGCGCTGAGTGGGGCTCAGGGTCCACGCAGGTGGGAGCGCTGGGTGCTGGGTGCAACTGGATCCACCTGGAGGGTGGGGAGGAGGCCCTCGATGGTTAGCTGTGACCCAGGGCTGCTGCAAAGGACAACCCGCACTCAGGTTTCCTCCCGCCAAGGGCAAGGGCTCAGGTCGGATCCCCAGGTGGGCGGGGCCTGGCTCGGCAGGCGGCCTGCTGGACAAGGCCGCGCTGGGTTCTGGGCCTTAGTTGCCCTGCCGGGACCTGAGGTGTGAACAGTGGAGAGGGCTCACCTGGCTGGGGCGGTTGGTCCCTGGGAGGTTGCTGGGGCCCAGAGAGAAAGCTGGAGAAAAGAGAAGGGGCCAAAACGGAACGAGCTACCATGGCTCTCCCAGGGGCCACGACCCCAGGCACTGCCTGCTCTCACCACCCTTGCTAAGGGTGCACGGGTGGGGCCAAAACCGCAAGCAGCCCCGTGTTGTGCTGAACACAGGGGCCTGGGGGGCCGAGGGGACAGTGCAGAGATGGGGAATGGCCCACAGCAGGGGCTCTCTCCCCGACTCCTGCTGACACGACCACCTTGCAGAAAAAGCACTGGGTCAGGTCCCGTGGGTCCGCAGTGAGCATTAACACAGTGGCAGAGCCTGAATGAACCAGGGACAGTTCAGGCAGGAAGGGACACCCCGCTGCCAGAGAGGATCCTACCCGGCTCTGGACCCCAGGCCTGGCCTTGGCTCTGGGTTGAGCGACAGAGGCTGGGGTGCTGAAGGGTTCAGAGTTGGGCAGACCAGGACTGGGGGGCATCCCCCCATGTGCCTGAGGCTCCTCGCTTGCCAGGGGACAAGGGACACCGCCAAGCACTATGGGCCACCTCGCTGTTGTCAGCGAGACCACCGCAGGCAGGGATGGGGTGAAGCAGGCCCCTGTCCTTGGCCCTGCTGCTCCTAGCCTGGAATGTTCTCTCACGGCCAAGCCGCCTCCTGCTTCACCCACGCGGTCTTCAAGGGCTCATTAGTGGCTACCAGGTGCTGTGCCCAGTGACGGGCATCGGGAGCCTAAGGCCTGGCTGACCATGACTCCGGGGGTCCGAGCACACGAGCCAGGAGCCCCTGGAGCCCTGGACACACGAGACACGAGCAGCACACACACGAGCTGGGTGGCTGGGTGGGCGCTCATGGCAGAGGTGACCACAGAGGCGGCTCCGGAAGGGTGTGCGGGAATGCGGGGGCACCAGAGGTGAAGAAGGGGCCAGGCAGCGGGGACGAGCAGCCGGAGTGTGGCCTCTCCGGGAGCAGGGGGGAGGCACGCAGGGGACCACAGGGAGGCTTCAGTGAGCGTCCGTGGGCAAGACGCCACCGGCCAAGGCTGCTGTTACAGCTGAGGACCACCGGTCTAGACAGGAGCCCCACCCACGTGTCACTGAAGCCACAGGCCAAATCCTCGCAAACGCCACGCCCTGCTGCCGCCGCCTGTCAGCCACGCTGTGAGGTAAGCGTCACCGTCCCCACCTTACAGAAGAAACGAGGCTCCCAGCTGGCCCAGGGCCATGGAGCTAGGAAGCCGAAGTGATGCCACAGTGGGTGCTCTGCCCCTCACCCCGCCTCTCCAAGGTGGAGAAGTGGGTGCCCCCGTCTACCAGGGGCCAGGTGAAGAGCAGCCGGGCAGAGGAGAAAGCCGGAGGGACGCTGCCCGTGTGAGCAGAGTGATCAGGACCATGACAAGGCACAGCTCGCCTGGGAAGCGGCTCCAGGCTCCAGCCCCAGCCCCCCACCGACCTCCAGAGACAGCGGTCCCGTGACCTTGCCAGCTTTCAGAGCCGCCTGGGAGCTCAGGCACAGGGCCCGTGAGGCCGAGGGGCCGGGCCTGCCATTCTGTGGGTGCTTACTGGCTGGTCCTGGGGCTCTAAGGCTGCCAACCCCCTTTCATCTCCTCCCCCAAAGCCCACCTCCTGCACCCCAAAGAAAGGGAAGAGCCCCTGGCAGGCAGCTCAGGGGTGCTGGGGGCCTGCGGGCCAGGCCCTTGATTTCGGGGCCTCCCAGGGTCAGAGGAACATCAGACCTGGAGCCAGAGGGCATTTAAGGGACCCCGAGTCTGACAGATCTCAGGACACAGTCAAAGAGCAAGGGGCCTGGTGACAGAGGCCCGGTCTTCAGGCCCCACTGCAAAGCAGGGACAAAAGGTTCTCCTGTTACCAGGTTGCAGGGAGGATAAAATGAAAACATGCCTGACACAGCCCCCTCTCCCCGCAGAGCTGGGCACGCAGGACGCAGACACTCAACTCCTGGCGCCGGGCGGGGCGGGAAGCTCTCCAGTTCGCAGGCTGCGCTTGGCCCCGGCGGGCGGATGCCCGCTGCAGTCCCAGCCCGTGCAGCCGGCTCGGCGAGGGCCCCGGCCGAGGCGGGCTCTGGCGGGCGATTGGAAAGCCACACTTACTTGAGGATGTCCTTCTTATTGAAGAAGGTGCAGTCCTGTGAAGGGAAAACACAGTCTGCTGCAGGCCCACAAACCGCTGGGACCTCTCAGGAAGCGACTCGGCCTGGGGCAGAAAGCCGCCGAGTGGCCCACAGGCTGCTTCCTGAAGCTTGTGACCTGGCCCAGGGAACAGAGGCCTGGGGTGGGGGGCGGACAGGCCAGAGGTGGAGCAGCTGACCTGTGGCCCGCCCTGGGGGATGGCAGGGAAAGGACCGGGGGCCCAGCCAGGAGGAATGGCCGGCAGGGTCTCAGTGGCAGGGGGCGCCGCCCGCGGCGGCCCAAGAACGGTGCCCCAGGTGGCGCACAGTGTGTCTCAGTGGCTGCGGGCAGCAGCCCCAGGCGCAGAGACCAGGTGTCCCGGGCACACAGGTTGGGGAAGCACCAGCATTGACGTGCCATCTGAAGCCACAGGAATAGGGGAGGTCCCACGGGGAGGTTTGGACGCCAGGTGAGGGGGAGGAGAGGCAGGGAGGGCCCGCTGGCACGGGGACTGAGGCAAGGGTGGCAGCCGCTAGGGCCCTCAGGGTGGGGCAGCGTTCGGGTGCTGTCGCCCAGTTATAAACTGGTCTCTGGTGTCCTGTCTTGTCTGCATGACCTGCCTCTGTCCACAGCCTGGCCTGCCAGGTGGAGGTGGCTGCCAGGCCACGTGGGAAGCTTGGAGGCAGTAAGACCCCCGCAGTGAAGGGCTTTAGTGCTTATCCTGGCTCTGGCCTGTCTGCCTTTGGCCACTGTTGCCCCGGGGCCTCCCGGGGCCGTGTGCTGACCGGAGCCAGCTCTGATGAGGGGCTCACGCCCACGGCCCAGGCTTGTAGCCACCCAGACTGTCCTGGATGAGACCTGGAGCCACCTGGCCCTGGAGCAGCTGGACCGCACACTCAGGAAGCCCAGAGAGAGGAGGCGCCCGGGGGAGGGCTGGAGAGGGGGAGCTGGTGGGCACTTCCGGGCCCCGTGTAGCCCAGTCTGCCACCCAGGAGTTAGACTAAAGGCTGTCATGCTGCCCTGCCCTTTCCTGGACCCCAGGGACTTCTGCTGGGGGGCTAGGCTTTGCTCTGGGCAGGAGTTCCTCTGGTCCCCACCCTCAACAAGCGCGGGCGGAGAACTCGCTGTCTCAGACTCAGACAGGCGAGGACCGTGCACACTGGCTTCTGAAGGCCCCAGACTGGGGAGCAGGCTCCAAAGGCAGCCCCGCTGAGTCTTCAGGTACAGACGGTCCGCAGCCCCTCCCAACCCGCCTGGTGGGGGTGTCAGCCCTGGCTCCCATCTTCCCCTCTCCTCTCCTGTCCCCTGTGCCCTGTGCTCTGACCCAAAGGCCCTACGACTGAAAGATGCGAAAGCTTCTCACAGGATCCTGGTCCCGTATCACAACCACTCTGTCTACATCAACGGTCCTCAAGGTGTGGTTCTGGGACCGCGGCACTAGCAGTGCCTGGGGACTTAGCGGGCTCCATGCCAGACCTACTGCACCAGAGATTCTGGGGGTGGGGCCCAGGAATCTGAATCTTTACAAGACCCTCCACCCCCAGGGATGCTGATGTTGCTAAAGTGAGGGCCTCAGCTCTGGAGCGGAATCAGCTGGGAGCTGCTGGAGCCCCTGTGGCTCCACCTCCACCCCCCCCCCCCCACCTCCACGGGCCAGATTCAAGCAGAATCCCTGGGGCGGAGCCTGGCATCAGAGCACAGACACTCCCTGACTGCGAGGTGCCCGGGCTGAGAGCCACACCCCACCCCGCCCGCCCATCATGACCACAGGCCCGCCACTGGCATTACCACAGGCTCCCCTTGACCCGTGTTGTTCAATCCTCATCCCTAGCCTATGGGGATGCGGGATGGGGATGTCCCCACTCTGTAGACAGGAAAACTGAGGTTCAGTGAGGTTGACGGCTTGCTCTAAGTTGCACTGATGGCCCGGAGGGTTGACTGCAACCTGGGGTTTGAGCTCCTTGACGGTGGTCCACTGACCGTGGGTCCAGCCATGACCACTGCCCACTGCCCACTCCATGTCCTGCCCAGCTTGTGGTCCACACCCAGCGCCACGGGGGCCCAACTCGGGGCTTGGGGAAGAGGGGCAGGCCTTCCCACGCACACCCTCCACAGCGTCCTGGGGGCTCCCCGGCTGCAGGACGTCTCATAAAAGGCACCGTCCGGCCTGCTCAAGGGAGCTTCCTCCTCGTGGCAGCCGTTGGACTTTTGGCTCTTTCTTCCGCTGACCTTGCCTGGCCCTCATCCCAGGGAGGCAGCTCGCGGGGGACGGGCAGGGTCAGTGCCGGAAAGGCTTCTCGGGGCTCTGGCAGCGTTGGCAGAGAAATGGGTGTCATGGTCAGATTTCAGCTGTCTTGTCTTGCCTGGGAGCCTTGGGGAGATAGAGGAGGAGATCCCCAGGTGAGTCCCAGGACTTGCTCTTCCCTGAAAATGCAGGCTGCCTGCGAGACTCGAATGGCCAGAGGAGCGGTGGTGGGCTCCGGGGGAGGCCGGGAGTCCTGCTTCGAAGTTTGAGGGTCTGGGAGATCGATCTGAATGGCAGAGAAGTCTGGAAAGAAACCTGAACTCCTGGCACCTGAGAAGTGGGGAGCCGGTGGTAACCGGGGGCCTGGCTGGCGAGCAGAGGGAGACTGGGGCTCTCAGGTTTCATCAGCTCTCAGGTCTCCCACCCTGCCCGGTGCTGGTGGAGGGTCACAGCCCAACACTGGGACTGGCTGCCAGTGTAACCCGACGCTAGGCTGGTGTGAGTGGAAACCCAGGCTCCCCGCCCCCACGGGCTCCACTTCCCTTCTGGGCCCGGTCCACCTGCTCGCCTGCGCCCACCCCCAGCCTTCACCCACGCCGCCCCCTCCGCCTGGAGGCCTGCGGGGCCTACCTTTCAAGGGCCTGCCTGAGCACTGCATTATTTCAGAATCTTGCAAAGCAGATGTTCCCCCTCCCTCCTGGTCTCCCACTGCCCACTGGCGCCCTCCCCTGGAGCGCAGCGCACTCACAAGGTCAACCTCTCTGGGACGAAGAGCACACCCAGGCCCTGCCTCCACACCAAAGCAGTGAGCCTTGGATTAAAGAATTCAAATTCCAGTTTGAGCCTGTACTGTGCCGGGCACAGAACGGCACCTCGGCCTTTGTCGACTCTTCTGTGAAATGGGGCTGATAATCCTCCCCCCCCCCCCGCCCCGTGAGGATCCTGGAGGGCATCCACTCCAGTGCCTGGCACACAGCAGGTGCTCCATGAATGTGGCCCTCTGGTCCTTCTCAGGGCCTCACACGGAGCTGACTGCTGATGGCCTGAGTTTCTGAGAGGAAGGGGCCGCAGAGGACTCACACTGCAGGCCTGTTACCAAAAGAATATTCGTGAAGGTAACAGGCGGCTACGGAGACCTGGCTGGTGTTCCTCTCTCCCACAGCACACTCCCCACAGGCCCCCTCTGCCCGGGGGTGTCAGGCCGAGGCATCCCAGTTGGGCCTTGAAGGATGAGAGAACCTCTGAAGGGGCGTCCCAGAGCAGGGGCAAGGGGAGGGAGGAAGGAGCCGGGCGCCAGCACACCGGGCAGGGAAGGAGCCTGGGAGCCGGGCGCCAGCAAGTCAGGGGGCTGTGCTGCATCCTGCAACCACAGAAGCTTCCCCAGCGCAGGAGGGTTTCGGGGCCTTGGCTCGGGACAGTTTCCTGGCTCTGGAGGCAGCAGGCGCTAGAAGGGTTTTAGCAGGTGGCTGCTGGGGGCTAAGGGACCTTGGAGAGGACCGTGGGGATGGGCACCTGGCCTGCCTTCTTGCTCCAATTATTTCCATGTTGTGGCCAGAGGTAGAGACCTCAATGAATAAACAAGACGCCCCCAACTTAAATCTAAACTTGGGGGCTGATACACCTCACTCCTCACCCAGACAGGACCCTAGGTCATTTCTGCTCCGGAGAGACTCACTCTCCTGGGCTGCTTCCTGGGATGGGAGACCCTCCCTGCAGCCACGGTTAATGACCCGCCAGCTGCGTGCCACTGGGACAGGTGCTGGCAGGGTTCGAGGCCAGCCGGTGGCCAAGAGTAAGGAGGCTGAACGGGGAGAAGGGGGTGAAAAGTGGCTGCCCCGAGGAAAGTGCTCTCAACGCAAGGGTGGGGAAACTGAGGCTGCAAGTCACAGCCCAAGGTCACGCTCCTAGCTGAAGGCTGGGGCAGAGTCTGAACGCGGTAACTGGCTTTGGGGGCCTCGGCACGCGGCCAAAAGCGGGGGAGGGCGGGCGCCGGCTCACCTGGTAGTTGTCCAGCTGCTCCTCCGTGAAGATGGTCTGCTTGTTGCCCATGGCGGCCGCCGCGCCGTCGCAGGGGCGCCGGAACCCCAGCCCGCGGCCACCCGGAGGCGGGAGCGCGAGCGGAGCCCGGCGGGGAGAGCCCGCGGTCGGCGCGCCCACCCGGTCAGAGGGCGTCCCCTTCCCGCCGCGGGAGGTGCGGCCCGGCCTCTCCCCGCCTCACTTCCGGCAGGGCGGGGCCAGGGCTGGGGCCGGGCGGGGCCGGGACCTCCAGCTGGGCGGGGCCAGGGCTGGGGCAGGGCGGGGCCGGAACCTCCAGCTGGGCGGGGCCAGGGCCCCCCAGCAGGGCGGGGCCAGGGCTGGGGCTGGGCGCCGCCGGGACCTCCAGCTGGGCGAGGGCAGGACCTCCAGATGGATGGGGCCGGGACTTCTGGCTGACCCTCTGCTGCAAAGGATGGGTGAGCTGGTCTCTCTTTGCCGGTGAGCCGACCTGTGGCCCCTGTGCCGGAGAGTATCTCGGGCCCTCTGGATACCTTAGAGAGGTGGACAGGATTTACTAGCCTTTCTTTGCATCTTTGGCTGCACACATGAGACTAAAAGGATTTACAGGACTTACCATGTCCAGAGAACTAAGACAAAGCCAGGAAATTTTCTGGGAGTTAAAAAAATTTTTTTAGAGAGTGAGAGCTCGAGCGAGGAGAGAGGGGCAGAGGCAGAGAGAGAATCCCATGCTTACTCCAAGCTTAGTGCAGATGATTACAGGGCCCCATCCCACAATCCTGGGATCATGGCCTGAGCCGAAATCAAGAGTCAGTTGCTCCACCAACCGAGCCACCCAGGCGCCTCCCCTGGGACTTTGAAGTAAATGCCAAAGACCACAGCAAGTAGAGTCACTGCTAAGTCCTTTCAGGGATCCCATCCATACATATGGTGTTGCTAACCCCAGGACAGTTGACTCTGCATTTTATAGGTGGGGAAACACGCTGTGAGCAGTTCAGTAACACTCTAGGCCCCACAACTGGGTAGTAGCAGGGCCTGGGCTGGACTCCGGGCTGAGTCAGCCCGATGTTCCATACCTGACTTCCGTGAACTCAGGATGTGATGCTTTAAAAATAGATGGTTCCTGGAGCTCCTGGGGGGCTCAGTCGGTGAAGTGGCCGACTTCAGCTCAGGTCATGATCTCACAGTTCGTGGGTTCGAGCCCCGCATCAGGCTCTGTGCTGACTGCTTAGAGCCCGGAGCCTGCTTCTGATTCTGTCTCCTTCTCTCTGACCCTCCTCTGTTCATGCTCTGTGTCTCTCTCAAAAATAAAACAAACAAACAAACAAACAAACAAAAAAGCCATTAAAAATATATGGTTCCTTTCTCGAAGCACTTGGGAGACTCCACCCCCAGAGTTTCTGATTTAGTTTGTCCGGAATGGCCGGAAGGGGGCGTCTAACAAGATCCAGCTGACGCTGCTGGCCCTGACCACACTTTGAGACCATCGCTGGAGGTTCCGGATTCTGGTTGGCAGACGCTCCCAGGGGTTTTACATTCTCCTTTCACCGAGGCTCCTGTTTGCAGCTTCCCGACCTTGTGTCACCTTCAGGTGAGAGCAGCAGCCAAGAGCTAAAGAGACAAGCCGCCTGTTCAATCCGAAGCATCATGAGAGGCGATCAGAAGGCAGGAAGCCATTCGGAAGCCCAGGGGGCTGCTGACCGCGTGTGATGGGGGTCTCAGCCGTGGGAAAGAAGGCAGGCTCTGTGACCAGAAATTCAGAGAATGTGGAATTTTAGAGCAGAGACGTCTCTGTAAGAGTCTCTCTGTAGCTCCCTTTTCTCCCTTGTGAGAGCTGGGGAGACGGAAGCCCCCTTAGGCCACACAATGACTATTACACGTTTGCTCCCTGTCATCTTCGACTCCACACTGCCCATGAATAGGCCGGAACTCTGTGTTCAGATCCTGCCCGGGTGCGTTCTCTGACATGCTTGTGTATTTGGGTGACATGTGCTCCATGCGGAGAAGCCGGGAACTCTGTGAAGGGGACTGTTTTCAGTTCTGCGATTCCGTCTTCAGACTCCTGTGAAGATTCCATTACACCTTGTGACCACTACTGCCATTGCCCTAAAGCAGGCCCTCTGTCCTAAACTATGACAGCAGTGCCGCAAGGAGGGCGAATTACAGTCTCATGTTACAGGCGCGAAACCTTGGGCTCAGAGAGGCAGAGTGACCTGCCCAGAGCCACCCAGCGAGGGAGGGGCAACACAAAGCACTAGCCTCCCCCCTGCTTCCACTGCTTCCAGATGTGGGGTGTGGTCTCAGACATGGGGTGTGGTCTCAGATGTGGGGTGCAGACGGAGAAGTGTCAAACGCTGATTACCTACTGCGTGCCCAGGATTGTGCCAGCTGGTTTACCTTGCCAAATATTATTCCATGGATGCCTCTAAAGTCTGCTGAGTTGGCCTATTACCCATTTCACAGATGAAGAAACAGTCTCGGAGAAGAGCTGCTCAGCTGGCAGTGGCTAGACTTCCCTCCTGACACTAGACAGGAGCCCCGGGCTACCGCTGCTTCCGGAAGCTCGACTCCGACTCCTACACTAGACAGGTGGTGCCGAGAGGGAGGGGAGGGTCTCTGGGTGGTGTCTGGCGCTTTGCAAGCACTCATTAAACGCTAGCTTTTTTCATTTCTCACTCACTCCATAAAGTTTATTTTAAAAGCTGGGAGGAAAACGGGAGGGATCAAAGCCCGAGGATGAACTCCTACAATAAAACATGAACTCTCCATCCCTCTTCCCTCTGTCCTCCCTCCTGCACCAGCTGCTCTTCCTTGTGATGAAATGTCCTTGGTCCGCAAGCAGTTCTACGACTTGGAGTCTGAGGTGATCTCTAAGATGGAGACGCAGTGTCCGGGCCGACGCCTGGTGGAATGTCTTCTACAGTGAAGATGCCTCCTGCAGGCCAGGCCTTTGCTGCCCCACCTCGGGGGCCCCCTGGGTCATGCTATCCCAACTCTGGGGGGGCCCCTGGGCCGCACTGTCTCACCTGGGGGGGGCCCCTGGGCTGCACTGCCCCACCTCAGTGGGGGCCCCTCTGGGGTGTGCTGCCCCACCTCGGGGGGGGGGGCCCTTGGGCCACGCTATCCCAACTCTGGGGGGGGCCCCTGGGCCGCGCTGCCCCACCTCGGGGGGGGCCCCCCCTGGGGTGTGCTGCCACAACTCGGCTGCTCTGAGACTTCTCTATCTTCGTGGCAATGCAAACCTCACTCCTCCCAGGACTCTTATCTCTGCGCACAGAGCACCTGTCCTCTCGGCCTCCCCCAAGTTGCTATTTATACTCCGGGAGCAGTTACTGGGTCCTCTTCAATCTCGTACACACACCCCTGCAACTGCCTATTTAATCGAACTCAGTCCTAGCACTGGGAGGTTTGGCTTCTCATTTCCCGTGTCTCCAGCACGCCGCCGTGGATCTTACTCTTACTGGACAGGCGCACACAGCCTGGGGCAGATGCTACTTCCTCTCAAACACTAGGGGTCAGGGCGGCGGCACCACATCTCGTTTGGCTCTATCCCCAGGGTCTAGGACAAGGTCTTGGTAAACACTGAATCAACATTCTTTAAAAGAGTACATTTCCTGGGCCTGTTCCTGGGTTGAATCAGGTAACTCCCTAAATATTCTGACTTGGAGAAGCTTTTCCTGCTGGAGGATCAAGAGACCGAGCCCTTTAGTGCTCAGCAAATGCGGTGAGCCCGCTCTGTCCCTGCATGGCCCCCGCGGGCCTGTTCTGGACCCTCCATTCTGGTGCGGAGGCTCCCGGGCGCAGAATGGGACCAACCTGATGGTGACTTCCTGTTGTTGAGCGAAGATGGGTCAGTCTCCCCTGCAAACCGTCCTTTCAGGCGCTTTTAAAATCCTCAGGGACATCTGTGACCCCCCTCCTCCCCTACCCCTACTCACCCTTCAGCACGGCCCACTCTGGCCAGAGCCCCTGCCTGCAGCACCGTGTCCCCATCTCCGTGGCCTGTGCCCCCTCGCCTCTCGGGGGTCACTGCGGTGTGTCTGTCAGGAGATGACCAGGGCCGGGCACTCATGATCGGATCCAGTTTTGCCGCGGGCCTGAGTGAGCCCCAGCGGCGAGCAGAGCGTTGGTGTTGGAGCGGGTGGCTCAGTCGGTCACGAAGTCTCAGGCTGAGTTCCGTGCCGCGGACTGTCACCTGTCAGCGAGGAGGTCCTCGGCGGTTACGTGACCTGCCGGGTGACCACAGCGGACTCCATACCTGTCCCTTTAGGTGTCCTAACAGGTGCTGAGACCCAGTCCAAAGCAGAGGTGACAATATTCAAAGATCCAGATCCACACAGCCTTCAACGCAGGGTCGGGTCGCTGCGTCCTCACTCAGCAGCCTGACCCTGAGGCCAGATGGCCCGCTGCGACCAGAGCCTGTGGAGCCTCGCGCTGTCCGGGCAGAGCAGAGGCCTGTGGGCGGCAGCCTGTTCGCTCGCCTGGCGCACCGCCGTCTGAACAAGGACCGACGCTTTGCCCACTCGTGCTAATGAGCAATCCTCCGATGCCGGAATGGCTTCAGTACCGCGGGGTCCGCCGCCTCCAGGCAGCCGCCCGTCAAGCACGGTCCCCGGCCCTTCAAGAGGGGCTCAGGTCAGTGTTATTATGCCCACAATGTAAAACATCATTTGCTGTTTTCACTCTCATCTTCCCACAGGAGCGCAGCGGAATTCTCCAGAAGTTACATGCACGGCGCTGCGGTAGGCCGGACGAGGCAGCAGACGGGAGAATCCAGCTGCCTTCCACTAAGTTAAGCCAGGCTTTAAAGGCATTTGCCAACACGTGAAACAACGCCACTCTTCTCACTAAATGTGTATTGTCTTTGAAAATAGTTTTCTTAAAAATATGTGAGCTAAGCTAACACATAGCAGGTTTATTGTTATAATTATTTAAAACATGTTTTTATTTTTTAAATGTTTATTTTTGAGACAGAGAGAGAGAGAGACAGAGTGTGGACAAGGGAGAGGCAGAGAGAGAGGGAGACACAGAATCCGAAGCAATCTCCAGGCTCTGAGCTGTCGGCACGGAACCCGACGCAGGGCTCGAACCCATGAACCGTGAGATCATGACCTGAGCCGAAGCTGGACACTTAACCGACGGAGCCCCCCAGGTGCCCTGAAACATATTTTTAAAACAGCTGTTGGGGTCATGTGCAATTTTAGCTTCCAATACAATAAATATTAATAATCTGTGTTAACAAAGTTTGGCTCCTCAAATTTTAAGTGTGAGAAATAGTCTTAAGACCAAAATGGCTGACCGTCATGGCCGCACAGCTCAGCGAGCCTCTTCCGTCCAGGCCGGACGGGAAAGAGCTCAGGCTTTGCCGCCCCACAGGCTCGGCCTCTGGTACATCTAA
>PJEM01012422.1:0-26533 GCA_004023845.1 Helogale parvula | reverse complement strand
TGCGCCAGAGCTCACTGCGGCCTATAGGATTCCAGCCCGCTAGGGCGCTCAAACCAGTGACACTCACATGCGCTCAAACCAGTGACACTGACATGTACAGCACAGTGTTTAAACCGAAAGGTTGAAACACAGTATAGCAGCTTCGGCCCTGGTTTCTGACACAGGCCCTGAAACCTTCGTAACTTTGTGAGGGGTAGGAGCGTCCTTTGTTCTAATAAGGTGACCCTGGGTGGGCTCCCGGAGGGGGTCTGGTCGGGAGAAAAATCCAGATGCGATCAGAAGTTTGGAATTTTCACCCCCCTCCTCATCCTCTCGTGGGGAGAGTGGACACAGAGTTAGTAACTGACGCCTACGTGACGAAGCCTCCGTAAGAGTCCCATGTGAATGAGGTTCAGGGCACTTCCGGGTTGGTGAACACGCCCCTGTGCCGGAGGTGACACACCCCAAGTCCACGGGCACAGAAGCTCCTGCGCCGGGACCCTCCCAGACCTCGCCCTCCGTATCTCTGCACCTGGCTGTTCGCCTGCATCCTCTGGCAGGTCCCTGAACAAACTGGTGAAAGTGCTTCCCTGAGCTCTGACGAGTGACCGTCAGAGGCACGAGTGACGACCTGGACCTGCAGCCGGGGCTGCCGTGGGGACAGTCTTATAGGACTGAGCCCTTGGCCCGAAGGGTGCGACAGTCTCCGCAAAGATGGCGTCAGAACTGAGTTAAGTGGTACGACAGCCAGCTGGTGTTGCAGAGAGATGCTTGCGGGGGGGGGGGGGGGGGGGAAGACCCCACCCCCGGGAGATGGGGGGCAGGGAGCGGGCCCAGACTACCACAGTCAGAGCGCTGGCTTTTACCCCACGGGACAGACACCACTGGCTGCTCTGAACAGAGGACGGGTGCGTCTTAACGCTTTGACAGGATCCCTAAGGCAGGCGGTGGACGGTGAGGGGCCGGGGGGTAGTGGGGAGACCGGTGCGCAGACGGCTGCACTGGTCCTGCCCAAGAGAACTAGCTTAGACAGGGACGGTGGGGAGGATCTGACTCTAGCTCTACCTCCGAAAACAGAGCTGACCCTCAAGTCTTCTGACCTGGGCAACGGGAGACCGAGTGAGGGGACTGGTCCCCGCTCTGCTTTGCTCACATGGAGAAGGAGGTGACAGCAGGGCGGAGAAGACACGTTGAATTTCCGTGTATTTTTTCTGAACACTGAACTGTAAAGAATTGCCAAGACACCAAAGAGTCTTCACGAGGATCACTTTTGAGGGCTGCGTGGGGCTCCGTTCGACTCTTTACCCTACACGACGACCACTCCCTTGTTCATCATTAAGACCGCTTTTCTTTCAGCTACTAACGTTAGAGACAACCCTCTAATGAGCTTCTTTGTGCCGATGGATTTGTCTTTGTGGGTTTTTCAAGGGACTGATTCTCAGGAACGGATCTACGTACGAGGTGAAAGGGTGAAGACACTGAAGCTCTTGAGACACACTGAACTGCTTCCAGAAAGGCCGTGGCAGAACGGAATTCGGGAGGCCAGCCAGAGCGCACAGTGTAGCCTCCCACCGCCAATTAGACCGTAGGGGACACCAGCATTTTATCCATACTTTCTAATAAAAGGGCCAAAGAAGTTTCTAACTTTTAAAAATTTTGCACGCCCTTGATTATGGTAAGGTTGGTTGAAAGTTCCTTTATTTGTGTTTCTTTGGATCGTACAGGTCCTTGCCCATTTATTCACTAAAGTTCTAATATTTAGGAAAATAAATTAGGGAAACTCTATTGGAATAAATTTGTCTTTCTTTTATAGAAAAGTAAAAGGAAGCATTTGGCATGTGAATAAATATAACGTACTTTGCTGATTTATTAATTTAAAAGCTGCCATCTTGATTAAAACTGCAGTGCTGTAGTCACAAACAGCGGCACACCTTCCAGATCCTTCTCCTGAGTGGCAAGCATACCTTGGTCCCAACACGCCTTCCTGATGGCACCTCTGCATGCTCCCAAGTGCCAGCACAGGACAAAGGGGCTCATCCAGGTGACTGGCGGGCATGTTGGAGGAATTCCAAAACGTTCCAGTTCTGGAACGTACGGGGCCATCTGGGGAATCTCGCCCAGATGGTGCTGAGGCAGCTTTTATTTCCCCCATGTCATCGGGAGGGAGGGATCATCGTGGGGGCTGCACTGGGAGCCTGAGACATCGAGCTTCTGAGGATCCGACGCTTTCCGGTCTCCAAGTCTTTGCCAGCACAGGTCCCTGGGGACCCATCTCAGGCTGCTGACCTCTTACCTCCTCAAGGACTGAGGACTCCGTCTCCAGGGCGGAATCTTCCCCAGCCAGCCTCCCCCTGCCCACCCCCCTTCAAGCACCTGTCACTGAATTTGTGTTTCTCCCTCCTAGACTTGCAGGCGAGGCCTGGGGCGTATTCATTCCTTGTCCTTACAGTGCTCCTGACGGGACTTATCCTGGGGAGCCCTCGGAGGCTAACGGGCCCCGGAGAAACTTAGCAGTGAGAACTGTCTCAGCACTCAGGCGTCCCAGGGTCAAGCCGGCCTCACTGCTACTCGCTGGAGCCTGGTGTCCTCGTGGGGTTCACGGAGGATTGAGCAGGGATTGGAGAAAGCCATCCAGTCTGTCTAAAGTCACTGAGCAGCAAGTGCTCTGGATTTGCTGGTTTCTGTTCCGGAAGTAAAGACATGAGAGATCCTTCTGGGCTTGAGGAAGATCTTCTCAAAGACACACAGCAGGAGAGAATGCCATAAGGTCCCCTGGTGTGTGTGTGTGTGGGGGGGTCCTGAGTAGAGAGAGGGATAAGTGGGCAGGTCTTGGGTGCTTCCCAAAGGAATGGACATCCGAGCTGTCTTAACAAGTAGCTGGAATTTCAGCAGGTGGAAACGGGGGGGGGGAAAGGGCAGTAGGCCAGACAGAACTGCATGAGCATGGGGTGAGTAAACCGTGGGAAGCACTTGGGGGCTGGCCAGCAGTCCGACTTGGCTGGCGCTCCAGGACAGTGGGGCTGGAAAGAGTGGCGGGATATATGGCCGAAAATAGCCGTGAGAGGGCACTGCAGGGAGGGCCGGGCTGGGGAGCCAGGGAGGTCCCTGCATGCGGGCTGACGGTGGGGAGGCAGGGTGGTCAGGCCGTGCCCGGAGGGGAGGGTCTGTGAACCCTTCAGGGCGGGATGGCCAGGCTGGAGGGAGGGAAGGGCCAGCCGGGGGTTGGCGAGATCCCTCCGCCCCGACCAGGCCACTGAAGTAGCTGCAGGTTATTATTTTATCCCCGAGGCCCCTGGCGTCATTCCCCGCCCCTCCCCCCCCCCCCCCCCCCCCCCCCCCCCCCCCCCCCCGATCCATAACCTTTCTGGGCGGGTGGACGGCTCCCCTCGGACTTAGCCCTGGCAGGGTGGGGAGGGGAAGCCTCGTGTAAGTCACCGGCCCGGTGGGCTGGAGCCGGGTCCCGGGTTCGCTTCGCGGACCTCCAGGCGCCGCCGCTTCCCGGCGCGTCCCCGGGGGGCCCAGAGCGCACGGGCGGGCGGAGCGCAGGCCAGCAACACCCGCGCGCCGGACGGGACCACGGAGGCGGCCGTGCAGCCGTCTGCGCTCACTACGGACCACCGGACTCCCCGGGTGGGTTTCACGGTCCGTGACTTACACGTCGATGAAGCTGGCACACAATATGCATTTGTGGAACGAGTGAGTCGTCCATCTACGTGCACGAGACTGCAAACTCCGCGAGAGAAGCCGTAGCCTGAGCCTGAGAGTCTCGGAGAGGCGCGGGCGCCGGCAGGAGCGAGCCCACCGCCCGCTCAGACCCGGACGCGGGCAGTCGGGGCCCGTAGCCCACAGGAACCGCGAGGCCCGCAGCCGCAAGGAGAGGGCGGGGCCTTCCCGGAGATTAGCGCAGGGTGGCTTCCGGGTCGGGCCTCCGCGCCTCACTGCTAGGGGAGCCAGGTGATTGGCCATCGGAAAAGACAGGGGCGGGGCGGCGACCGGGGGCGTGGTCACTAGGGGGCCGGGTCTGGGCCAGACTGCGCGGCTGCGCACTGCTGCCGCCGCTGTAGTTTCTGCGCTAGGAGGGACGCGATGGCCGGGCCCGCATGGATCTCCAAGGTGAGCGCCTGGCGGGCCGGTGTGCCGCGGGCGGGCCGAGCGCGGACGGTGCAGGAGCGCGGGCCTCGGCGGGCGCGGACGGTGCGGGCAGCCCTGCGCCCTGACGGTCGCACTTGAGGCGGGGCCCGCCAAGGTCACGACGGGGCCCGGGTGCCCCCGCGAACGGCTCGCCGGGGCCGGGCTTGCGCCTGGTAGAGCCCGGGGAGGCCCGAACGCGGCTGGCGGAGCCGGTGTGGGCACGAGGCTCGCGGAGGCAGCCGGTGCGTCCCTCGTAGGGCGCAGGGCCCCTCGCACGCGGGCGTCCCCATCCGAGCCCCCCGCCCCTGGTGTTGGGGAGCAAGCTGCGACCTGGAGAGTTGTGGTGCCCTTGACACCTCGGGGCCCGAGCCAGAGCCGGGAGGGGCTTCAGGGGCTCCCCGCACTTCCCTGGTTCCCTGGCGGAGCCAGCCTGCGTCTGCAGATGCTGCCGCTCAAGGTCACGAGGGGAGTCGGTGTGGAAGCTGCGGCGGTCCCAGGGGTCTCGCTTCCTGGTTCCTGGTTCCGGGCCGCCGGCCCGGGAGTCCTAGGTTTGAATCCGGGCCATGGTGCTGATTGGCTGTATGACCTTGAGCAAATTACTTAACATCTCTGGACTTATTATATATGTGCCCATCCGTGAAACACCTATGCTTGCTCTCAGTTGTTGATGGTTAAATAAAATAACGTGAGAGCACCCGGTGCTGGCGCAGAAACATACAGATCTGTAGCTTTCCAGGCTCGCACTCACTGAGCAGACAGCTGCTCAGGGGCTTCAGGACCCGGGTCGGCTGGGTGACCCTCTTCAGACCTGGGCTTGTGTGGACCGAGACTGTTAGGTGGAGGGGCTCCCGTGGCCCGGTCGCCCCACTTAACACCTGATCCATGTGTGGTGGATTCAGTACGCCTTCAGATGGTAGACCAAGCAGCCCCGTTGATGGGGGACAGGCGGGAACTGTGCCTTGCCTGGAGTGTGGGGCGCAGTGGGTCTTTAGAAAGCCTGGGTTGTGGGATAGAAGACAGGTTCCCCTCTGACGTGAACTCCCTGTGTGGCCTTTGACCTCTGTGGGGCCCGGTTCTCCCCGTGGGGGTCGGAGCAGGAGGTGCCCAGCGTGTTGGAGACTCAGAGCTGGCATAGGCTTCAATCAGAGCAGTTCCTCTATTGGAGTTCCATTTAAAGCTTTGTTTGAAAAAAGTGATCTGCAGCTTAAATTTTTTAAGGAAAAAAAAAGATATCTTTGGAGAAAATACTAGGTTTCTAAAGATCTTTCTGGTTCTAAAATGCTATGATTACAAGCCAGTTCCTCGGCAGCAAACACTTATGAGACAGTACCTGGCGGACAACCCGCACTGTGTTTGTCTGTCGTTAAGTCGGGGAGGAAGGTGACTGAGGAGGTGAGGGGCTGTGGATGCAGAAGCCTCAGGACCCAAAGTGTGAGGTTCAGCGGAGGCTCTGTGAGCCCCGCCTCAGTCTCCTTACCTGCAAAGGGCCACTGATATGTCTCTCTCCAGGTTTTGCAGAAATAAATTAATGTATGTACAAGTAGATTGTAAAACACAAGACCGTCTGTGCTCCAAAAAATCTTGCTTAAGTTCTGGGTCATTTTAATGACTTAGAGTATCCTGCCCCTGCCTTGTTCTAAGATCACGTAGGAGAGATGACAGCCGCCGACGGACTGGTTGCTAGAGAAAATGACCGCAAGTATTAAAGGTGTTTGCGGGGTCAGAATTTGTCAGATGGAGAGGTGATTGAGGCTCGCTTTGGTTTTTCCAAAAGATATTCACTGAGCACCTACTGTGAGCTGCCCTAGGTCCTGGGGATCCAAAGATGCTTGTGGCTTTACCTCTGAAGTCACTTGTTGGTTGGATCTTCTGTGTGGCTGTCCTTCCCCCTGTCCGGGGTGCAGTGGGGGAAGCATTCAGGCAAATCCGTCTCCCAGCAGCCATCTGTCCGCGGGTGAATCACATTCCAGGATTAAGACTTTTGCCAGTGGTTTTAGCAGAGGGTGTTCTTTTGGCTCTGGCCCTATTTTGTATTTTCAATGCAGGCAGGTGACTGTAGCCGCCGGGTGACAGAATCCAGCTCGTTCATGCCTTCTTGGCTGTTGGTCGGTGTCTCGTTGGTAGATGCCACTGTTACAGCAGAGGTGCGGGCCTTGTGAGAACTGTCCCTGAAAGGGAAGACAGGATGCAACCAATGTGTCCTTGCTTGTGTATCCAGCATGGAAAACAGTTTGTTACCTTTATACCTTCCAATGGCTTTTAGTACCTTTGGTTGGTTGTACTCAATTTCTTTGATTATATTCTGTTTATTATAACATGACTTTGTACCAGTTTTCAACGCCTGAGTTATTAAAGTTCAAAATGACCTTTTAAAGTTTCTATTTCTGGTGTCTAATAGTGTTAAGTGGGAAAGAGTATACCGCTTGTAACCCCTTGGGCCAGTGGGATTAGTAGGCGACTTTTTTGGTATCCCTTTCCCAGCATTTAACAGTAACGACAATGTTACCTATATTATGAGAAAAAAATAAACAATTCATTAAAAATCTTCATTCTGTATGACACAAGTATCAAATGGCATTAAATAAACCTTGTTAGATTTTTGTTATTATAAAGCGTAAGTACTAAATATTCATGGAGGCATAATGTGTAATTGGAGGAGCACTGGACTAGGAGTCAGGAGGCCTGAATTCTGGTGTCTCAGGTCACTCTATGGCCTTAGGCACATCCTGACCTTTGAGCACCCATGTCTCCACCTGTATGATGAGTGACTGGGCTCTGGAATTGTTAAGGACCCTTCCGGCTCTAAGATTAGTGATAGATTTCTTAGCGTGTGTGTCACCCCCAACCTGAACCAGTAGTCAAGAATGTTGACATGAAACCTTCCAGATCATCTGAGAAAAATCCAGTGTTTGAGTTAAAAAGGTAGTTTCCTTCCACTTTGAACACTTTTTGACAACTCACATTCATCAGATCAACTTTAACCGTATACAGCAGTTAGATTGTCAAAGCAAAGATACAGTGACTACTTAGGTTCTCGGATCTGAGGCGGCTTGTCGTATTGAGCCAATGCCTGAGAAGAGTATTCCTTAGAAGTTCCTGAACACGTATGTGCAAACTTGTAACATCGGCCTCCGCCCCTTGCGCTGCGGGGTTTAACTCTGTGCGTGACGTGTCTTTGTTGATGTGACGCAGGTCTCTCGGCTGCTCGGGGCACTCCACAACCAGACCCAGGTGACCAGAGGTTTTGCTGGTGGTGTGAGTATAATTACATCTTTTGTTTTTTCTTTCTAGAAGTTTCTCAAGAACGATGCTCTAACACGTTTATTGTATAGTGTCCTATCTCTGTTCGTTTCAAGTCAGCGGAAATTTGCCATACTGGGTATTTAAATTACTGGCTCACACGCATAAAAGCATCAGGCCACTTGCACTTTTATAAGAATTCTGTCACAGCTGGCTACGTAAGCCTTACTACCTTAAAGACGTCTCATGAAAAATTGAAATGACCCTTGAGCCTGTTACTTTATTTCACAATCTCATTTGTGTAAGAGATTTTTTTTCAAAACTAGTACAAGTTGAGAGAAAATTGTTGAGAAGCTTCAAAACCTGCTTTGCATTTTTATTTTGTGAGCTTCCCGGAAAGCAGGAGGTGGCCCACTAATAAGAGTGCCTCGAGCACTCCGAGCCCCGGGGGCGCACACTCCCCCCATGGCCTTGGAGGCCACGTGTTAGTGGGTCATCTATTTCCCATGAAATCTGCTGCTTTTAGAAGCCCTGGCGTTCGAACTCTGCGCTTTGAAAGCTGATACCACATTTTTAGAGCGACTTCCTATTTGTTTTTCTTTTACCCCTTCCGAGAGAATCTGATTTGGATTTCACAATTCATACCCTCCCATATCACGGCTTATTCTGTGAGGGGTTTATTAGACCCTCACTCTCTGTTCTGTGGAAGAAACGTACAGATTCTCCTGCTGGCCTGATGACACTTATTACATGTTGGGAGAACAGGAAGAAGCCAGAAGGTTCTTTTGGCCCTGCGTGTGCAAAAGACACAGAATGAGGCTTGCACTGCCAGCTCACGGACTCCAACCTGGCATTTCAAACATACTCTGAAAGCTAGTGAGGAGGCCCTTGCTCTGCTAGGATTTAATTTTCCGGCTGTCCATGTTTTAAAAATATTAGCCTGCTGGAGAGAGGGGTATTTGAAAGAAATAAGAAGAGGAACTAAATTTTAACAAGATTTCTTCAGTAATACAGAAAAAATCAGAAATAGTTCACGTGCTCAGTGAGCTTCAGTGGAAGGCAAAAGCCCAGGGAAGCTTGAATCGGTGATTTAAAAAAAGTGTAGCACAGATGAGCAGAACTGGACAGACCGGACACCGCTGTCTGGGCCCAAATTCCAGGTCAGAAGTCCCCACAAAGTGACATGCGTTGTCTCCAAAAAAATTTTTTTAACATTTATTTATTTTAGAGAGAGAGAAACACAGAGGGTGAGCGGGGTCGGTCAGAGCGAGAGGGAGACACAGAATCAGAAGCAGCTCCAGGCTCTGAGCAACCGGTCAGCACAGAGCCTGATGCGGGGCTCAAACCCACAAACTGTGAGATCATGACCTGAGCTGAAGTCGGCCGCTTCACCGACTGAGCCCCCCGGGCGCCGACATGTGTAGTCTCCAAATGGGGAGAGAGGGTCTGAATATTACCTTGACGCATTGAAATCTGTCATCAGTTCCCTTTACACGGTTTTATTTCTGTGTTTGAAATGCTGGCTTGTGTGAAGCCTGTGAGATAAACCGTCGGTGTCACGTCATTGACACGCCTGTCCTCCATCCAGCTCAGACTTGGCAGGCAGGAGCACGTATGCTGTTCTTGTACGTGACCAGGAAACTCTGCTGAGCTCATTTAGGTGACATTGGTCATCGAGGAGCCGGTTTCACAGAGGAGCTCAGAAGAGTGGAGACCGCCCTGTGACTGGAAGTGATTTTCTCTGAGTTCCCAAACAGACCTCAGCAGTGTTCTGGAAATGGGTCTGAAGTGTTTCTAAGACGGAGCGAACTGTGAGAAACTTCCCTTCCCAGGGCCCCAGTGGGGAGGAAGGCGGCAGCCTTCCTGAGAAGCCCTCCGAATTCAGCAGAGAACGTTCTTGAAGTTTTGTTCTCTCTGCTTCCATAGACTTGAATTAATTGGACTCTTTGTAGTTTGTCTAGAAAAAAATATGAATTAGGAAGTCCACGCTGTGGTGTATTTTTGTTTTCTGTAAAGAGCATCGCTTGAGTCTGCTTAGAGCCTCTGAACTCAGGTAAAGAGTAGAATTGAGTCTCTGGATTCTTGCCTCCATTGTGGTCAGCTCTTAGGAGGCACCCCTGTTTTCTGGAAGGCCTTTGGGTCTTCTTGAAACCTCCCAGCCCCCATAAACTGATGTCTTTGTCAGTGATATTCTATTCCAGACCATTACAGGTCGGCTCTCACTGTGTTCTTTGGTGATTTCTCACATTCAGGTTCAGACAGTAACTTTAATTCCAGGGGATGGTATCGGCCCAGAGATCTCAGCTGCGGTGATGAAGATTTTTGATGCAGCCAAAGTAAGTGCACTTAAAAATACCTGTAGTGACAACTGTAGGGAGCTCGTCCTGGCAGCTGGGGTCTGCAGTCAGGACGAGCCGTTCCCTGGTGTGGCGTGGAAGGCGTGCGGCCACCGCCACGACCCTGACGGCACGGTGTCCGCCGCAGACACGGAGCGCTGTCCGGCTGCGGTGCGGGCCGGCCCTGGAGCCCTGCCAGGTTGCCCATCTCATTCTGCCCCCACCCCCGCCCCCTGCCGAGAAGAATAGACCGGATATTTTAAAAACCTGTGTAGGAGATTGTGAAAGATCCAAACAGGCTTCTGATGCGGGGTCATCCAGTACGAGGTGTGGATACTCTAACGGCCCGGCCTTCCGAGGACAGGCGCTCAGAACGCTTTTGTTCGGGGGACACGGGGCCGGTGGGCTGTGACGCGATTGGGCAGGTGTGACCGTCCGCCCGGCGCCCATTCCCCAAGAGTCCCCCGCAGAGGAGCTGGGCTCACCACTGCGCCCCGCGGCAAGGACTCGGCCTCACTGGGTTCTGCTGTCCCTCGCGCACAGAGTAGGGTGTGGCTGCGCGAGTCACATGGCGTGTCGGGGGTTTCTAACGGCCTCACTGAGCCCCAGGTGGCGTGCCATATGACCCCCCCACCACACGCAGTGCGCGGTCCGAGCCAGGGCTGCAGCACACGCGCAGACACGCGCAGGGCTGTGTAGCCACCACCACGGTCTAATTTTAGAACACTCACCACCCAGGAGGAAGCCCCAGGCTCATTACCCCTCGCTGCCCATCCCCTACCGCCTGCCCCCACCCCTCCCATGGCCAGCCCCAGGCAGCTACCCAGCCGCTCTCTGTCCCTGCGTGTGCCCCTTCTGGAAGCTTCGCAGGAGCAGAATCTCGTGGGGGCCCCTGTGATTGGCTGTCTTCACTCAGCACAAGGGTTGCCAGGTTCACGCACGTGTCAGGACCACGTCATGTGTCTGCAGACCACGTTTCTCTGATCCTTGCAATATTCTAATTTTAGTCACGTCGAGAGCTATGAAAAAAATAAGCGGGCAGGTGGCTGCGAGGTGCCGACCGTACGGCAGCGCAGAGAAGACATCTCTGCCCGCGTGCCGGGAACCTTTTGGGCCTTTACTGTATGTCTCCACCAGCTGCCCCGCAGGTGAAGCAGTCTGTGACTGTAGTGTGCGTGTGAGTCACACTCGCAGCTCACTGTGCTCTGTGCCCCCGCACCAGGCGCCCATTCAGTGGGAGGAGCGCAACGTCACCGCCATCCAAGGACCCGGAGGAAAGTGGATGATCCCTCCGGAAGCCAAAGAGTCCATGGATAAGAACAAGATGGGCTTGAAAGGTAGTGGACCCGACGGCGACTGTGGGCTTGTCTTGCAGGCACTGTGCACGGAAGCGACGCCCGGCCTGACGGTGTTAGAGTGGAGCCAGCCTGTAGGAAGCAGCTTACTTATTTCCTTTTCCGGTTTCTGTTATTGGAGCCCAGCCCCATGCGGCGTGATCCTAGGCGCAGGCACGCGGCACAGAGACTCGCCTTGTCCACACGCTGTGTTGCGCTCACCACGCGATTCAGCTCATTTGCGTTGACACGCTGTGGTTTTCATGTGGGGACACATTTCCCCCGGTGAAAACAGGAAGGTGTTACTGGCGGGTGTCAAACGAAAGTGTGTGCTTGTTTTCACCTAGATTCATCTTGTGCATACTTTTCATCAGTACATGCTTCAGGCCATGATTCAGAATACTGGCGTGTGCCAGATCCCATTCAGCCCGGGCCCTCAGTCCAGACAGGTTCAAGTTCGCATCTCTTTCTGCCACTGACCGGGAGGCTTCGGCAAGTTTCTTCCTCTTGGTCGGAGTTTTTTCCGCTCACTTTTAACGGACAGCAAGAGTGGTGTTACCTCCCCGGTGGTGGTGAGCGCCAGACGGTGTCCAGCCCGGTCCTCTCCAGGGGGTGCACAGGAATGTTCCGGAAAGCCTCTGTGGGCATCTTCTTCCTTCATTGGAATCAGAGGGTAAAGCTAGAGACAGACGCCGTCCCTGTACGGCCCGAGTGAGTTAGCAGGTGGCCCTTGCTCGTGGTAAAAGCGTCCCTTTGTCCGTGGGCGTCAGGCCGCACGCTGCTTCTCATCTAAAGGCAGGGCCCCAGCTAAGCTGCGACAGGAGAGTGAGACAAAGAAAACTGGGATTTCAAATAATCATTAGGTACTTGTGTCTATAAAGAAGGGGCGCCTGTTGGCTTGGATCAAGGAGTGTGTAGCCCTGGATCTCGGGGTTGTGGGTCTGGGCCCCATGTTCTTAAAGAAGAACAAAGGCAGCCCCCCCCCCCCACCCCGAATGTGCCCGTTGCCATGTGGGCTCTCTTCTTGATTGCAGGCCCTTTAAAGACCCCGATAGCAGCGGGTCACCCGTCCATGAATCTATTGCTGCGTAAGACATTTGACCTTTATGCAAACGTGCGGCCGTGCGTCTCCATCGAGGGCTACAAGACGCCGTACAGCGACGTGAACATCGTCACGATCCGCGAGAACACGGAGGGGGAGTACAGCGGCATCGAGCACGTGGTGCGTGCGCGCGCACCGGGCTCGTGGGACAGTTGCTCAGACCCCCAGTTGTTGAGAACACCTGGCAGAGACGGGCTCACCTTGACCCCTGGGAGGTGGGGCGGGCCGGGAGGCGGGTGTTCTCTGTGTCAAGTTAGAATCGACCTGACAGGCATGTCCTGGGGCTCGGCCCGGGGCCACCTCTGCCCCCCCAGTTTCCCGCATCTGTGCAGTGGGCCTTATTCTCCCTACCTCATGGGGCTGGGGTCCCTGTTACTAGCCCCAGCGACACCGCGCGTGCGCGAGGCGAGCCCCCAAGGGGCGGTGGCGCGTCGCGGCCCGCGTCGCGGCCCTCCACCCTCCGGGGCCTGGCGCAGCCGCTGCAGTGAGGCGGGGTCTCTCCGCAGATCGTGGACGGGGTCGTGCAGAGCATCAAGCTCATCACCGAGGAGGCCAGCCGGCGCATCGCCGAGTTCGCCTTCGAGTACGCGCGCAGCAACCACCGCAGCAACGTCACGGCCGTGCACAAGGCCAACATCATGTGAGCGCCGGCGGCGCGGGCGCGGGGTTGGGGGGGGGCCTGGGGCGCCCGGAGGACCCTGGAGACGGACCGCCGCTCAGGCGCTTCTGTCCGAGCAGAGCCGGGGGCGGGGCCGCGGTGGCCGCGCGGGGCCAGCCCCTCCCCCGCTCCATCGGAAGCCGGCGCGGTGGGTCCAGAAGCGGGTTCCGCGCCTGTGAGAAGCGTTGAGCGTGTGTGACGGTAAAACCACTTACGTCGTCTTTTTAAAGCAATTTCAGCGTTTTCTTGTTAATACACATTTCACAATTCTTACAAGACTGTTAAAAATAAGTATTACGATCAAATTTTTATATTTTTATCCTTTTGTGCTTCTAGAAATATCCCTAAACGTTTTCAGTTTGCATTTTATTAACTGCCTGAAAAATAACTGTACTATAATTGAAAGCAGACATCTGGGCTTCCGGAACTAACACTGTTGAACTCTGATCTGATCCTTATCTTTCTGCAAGTCTTTCCTTCAACAGTTCTTATTTTACTAAATACAGGCGGATGTCAGATGGGCTTTTTCTGCAAAAATGCAGGGAAGTTGCTGAGAACTGCAAGGATATTAAGTTTAATGAGATGTACCTCGATACGGTGTGTCTGAACGTAAGTACCGCGCCCCCTCCCTGCTCCGGCTGTGCGCCAGGCTGCGGCTCTGGTCGCTAACGACACCAATGCCTTCTTCCCAGATGGTCCAGGATCCGTCCCAATTTGACGTTCTTGTTATGCCGAATTTGTATGGAGATATCCTCAGGTGAGTCCGGCCGCACCGTGTTAGCCTGTGATCTGTTGGGAAGTGTCCTGAAGCAGACGTGTCGTCAATTCAGCACGCGCTGCATGGGTTCTAGTGACGCCGGCGGCCGCGCCAGTGACTGCGTGCTGGGCGGGTCATCCGTCGTCCGACGAATCGGCCCTGGGCTGCTGTTCCCCAACCACGAGCCCCTCTTCCCGTCTCAGAGGTTTTGCTGGTCGCGTGAGTTCAGTGCGTTGTCCCGTCCAGCTGCCTAGGGTGGTCACTTGTTCAGACTTCGTGGGACTTTTGACATAATTTCAGACTTGTGGAGAGGTTGCAGGAAGGGCCAGGGACTTCCTGTGCTGACGCGTGACCACACTGAGTCCGCGCTCCCGGGCTGCCCCCTGGCCGTCCTCCCCGCCCCCCCGCCGCCCCCTGGCTGTCCTCCCGCGCGCACACATGCACGAAGCGGGTCATCCCTCCTGCATTTCTAGCTCCTTAACTTGGGCCGTAGAACTGACCTAGAGGGATAACTGACTTTTGAGAAATGAGTCGTTGCTAAATTCTCTTATTCTGTTACATCATTAAATCCTGACCGTCCCGCAGAATAGATATTGCCTCTGTTGTATCAGTAAGGCAGCTGAGGCTCAGAGAACCTTAAGTAACTTGCTGGAAGTTTCGAGAAGCCTCGATTTAGACCAGGAAGTGTCCAGCCCCAACAACGGGGCCTGCCCTCCCCCCAGCCGCCCCTGCAGGTGGGGCTGGAGGTACGACAGCTGTGGTCTGTCTTTGAAAAACACATTATTTCCCCCGTGAGTCTCACTGATGATGTGAGTGGAGGACTTCTCGGAAGAGGGTGAGTGGGAGAAAGGGCCTTCTGGCTGGTGTTCTGTGCGCAGAAGCTTGTTTATTTGTGCGCATCTTTCTCCGTTTGGAGGTGGGGACGTCACTGTGGGCGGTCCCACGACAGCCATCATCATGTTGGTGCTTGGGTCGCCCCTGCCTGGCCGTTTCAGGCCCCTCTGAGCTGTGTTCTCCGGACGCTGCCCACCATTTGCTTCCTGGCGAAGCAGGACCCCCGGCCCGTCCCGTGTTCCCTCACTGTGGGCCGGGGCTGGCCGTCTCTCCAAGGAGCGCTGGCTCCCTTCGGTGGAGAGTGGTCTTTAAAAACCCAAGTGTGGGCACGGGGTGAGACGCTTCCTTCTTCAGAGCACCCTCAAAATGCTTTTCTGCCCCCAGTGACCTGTGCGCGGGATTGATTGGAGGTCTCGGTGTGACACCGAGTGGCAACATTGGAGCCAACGGGGTCGCTATCTTCGAGTCGGTAAGGACCCTGGTGACACCTGAGGCAGAGTTCACGCGAACAGCCCTGGAGCCGGGGCCGCTTTCAAGGGCTGGGTTTTCCCGGTTGTCAAAGCACCCGATGCTTTGTTTTTATGTGAGCTTGGTTTATTCGTTCCTTTCCCTCTTTACTTTGCGGCCGGGTTACTCATTATGCATCCTCCTCCGGTGAGAACGTCTCGAAAGCTGGGAAAGATTGTTAGTCCCTATTTTTGCACTTTTATCCCCATTACTCTGGCTCCTTATTTTTCCGACGCCGGACTTCTCAGACCCGTGTGTGAAGGGGCCCAGTAACAGCTCGAAAACCCTCCTCGTCGGCGAGGAAAGGTGCCGGCCCCGCGTCCCCAGGGGAGCGCTGTCTGCGGGCCCCTCACCGTGCTTCTGTTCCCACGGCAGGTTCACGGCACGGCCCCGGACATCGCGGGCAAGGACATGGCCAACCCCACGGCCCTCCTGCTCAGCGCCGTGATGATGCTGCGCCACATGGGGCTCTCCGCCCACGCCGCGCGCGTCGAGGCTGCGTGCTTCGCGACAATTAAGGATGGAAAGGTACCGGCGGCCGTGCTGCACTGCGCATGCCCGCGTGAAGGCCGCGCTTGCCTGTGTGTTTTCCGTGGGGGGAGCGGAAGGTCTGGGAGCCGGAGCCAATCAGGCCTCGATTTCCTGTGGGGTCACTGCACTATCGGGCCGAGTCCGTTCACTTTTCTAGACAGCGTTTCCTCCCCGTGGAGGGGTGTCACGTGGCGGAGGCGCAGGGGGGTGAGCTACGGTCTCAGGCCTCTGGGGCTGGGACCCGGGCGGCAGATACATTTGCCGTGACAGCAGAGGATGTGCATCTGTGACAGGACAGCACAGCTTCTATGAAAGTGATCACGGCCAACGTCAAATACTCACGTGGTCTTATGTTCTTTGCACGTATCATCTCAGCACATCTGCCCTGTGAAGCAGATGCTGTCATCCCATTTTCATAGATGAGGAAACCAGGGCCCCGGGAGACTAACCTGTCCAAGGCCCGACCGCTCCTGCACGCAGTCGGGGCTCACGTGCGCCTGGCTCTTACCCAGAATGCTCTGTGGCATCGGGCTGGGAGCCGCGGGCCGGGCCTCCAGGCCTGTGATCTGTTTTGAGAAGCTTCGCTCCAGGGCCTGCACAGAGAGGCCGAATGCCCTGGTCCGTCCTTTGACGTGTGCAGGACGCAGCCGGGCGAGGTCTGGTTGGGACTGCGGGGACGTCGGGCCGGCCGAGAGCCCAGGGCCCGGATGGGAAGGCTTCTCTAAGAGGGAAGTCTAACAGCCAGCGATCAGGGGCGCCCTGCCGGCTCTGTCGGCGTGGCGTGAGACTCCTGATCTCCGGGCGTGAGGTCAAGCCCCACATCGGGCATAGAGCTTCCTTAAGAAGAAAAAAAGCAATTCAAATATTACCTTAGTATTTGTTTCTCAATCTCCAAAAATGAGTCAAAGTATATTTTTTAAGGGTTACAAATTCCCCAAAGTATTTATTCTTTCATTGCGGAGGGACAGAGGGGACATTTTAGAAAGCCTCCCTGCCTCCCTTTGCCGCCACAGCATTGTGGCCCCTTCAAGGTGTCCTGTGTGCCAACCAGGCCCTGGCCCTCTCGGGTGGGCTCACTCTCCAGCGGGGAGCAGACCTGTTCACCCTCGTCGCCCTGGAGGCTTTCTGGAAAACCGCCCTTTGATTAGCGTGTGGATCCATTTTATCTTGGCTTTTCTTCTTTTCTTAGAGCTTAACTAAAGATCTCGGAGGCAACGCCAAGTGCTCAGACTTCACGGAGGAGATCTGTCGTCGGGTCCGAGATCTGGACTGAGGCGCGTGGGGTCCGCGTCGGCCGCGCACGCCCGCACTGCGCACACGTGCGGGTCGCTGCTTTCCTGACAGTGCGTTGTTAGACACGGCCTTTCCTTAACCAGATCTGTGCGGAGGCAGGGACACGCCAGGCCTGCTCTCTGAGGACTTTTCCCGAAGGCCTGGTTTGTGGATGACGTGTCCGTTCGGTGTGCGTCTTCCGTAAGCTCTCGGTGGGCTGTCTCATTGGCCACGTGAATCATTTTACACTTTAAACGGTTTTTCCTCAGCTGTAAATACGAAACAGAATAACAGAAAACATATAACTTTTTAAAGAAAAACCCTGTTTTCCTTGGTTTATGAAAGATGCATAGGAATAAGGCAGAATATTGACCTGATAGTACATGGTAACATTCTTACAAAGCTGAACGGGACGGGGCGGGTTCCGGGAGGCCAGGCCGCCGCCAGCGAGTGCGCATGTTTCTTAGTGATGTGGGCAGTAGACAGGTACATCCTTGCGTGAATTCCTGAGTTTGAATAAAGACCTCAAATCCAAGAAATACGTAATGAGAAATGTAATTTTTGTGACTAAGACATAGATAGTATGTTGGATACAGACATGCATCTGTGTGTTCGAGTTTTCTGTTTCTCTCGAGATGCACTCTTCTTGACAGGAGCTTTCACGGAGTGGAGGGCCCTCCTTTCACGGGACACGTGCGAGGCGCAGCGTCGGGCCTTGGCTCTTCGCTGGGTGGCCGAGGGGGCCTGTGGCGTGCGCTCGCTCGGCCCAGAGTGGCCCGAACGCCCGACCACGAGCGTTTCGGCCGCAGCCAACTGGGGGTGCTGGCCTCTACTGTCCTGTCTCGGCGGCTGCCCCCCTTCCCCGAAGCACCGGATCACTGCCACCCCCCCAGTGCCAGCAAGAGAGGAGCTGCAGTGGGGGCTGCGCCCAGCTGTGGACCCCGCCCCGCACTGTCCTTCGCCCCCGAGGCACAGTCACTATTTTCATGAACACCTGCGCCTCCTTCGGCCCTGCTGGCCGGGGACTCTGCATAAAGCACCCAGGTCACGCGGGGTTCTTGGCAAATACCCTGCGTGCTTTTCTGGGCTTGTAGCCAGACCCGCGTCTTGGGTGTATTTTACTCTGTTCAAGCTGCAGCTTCTCCCATCTGTTGTGTTTGTGCTAATTCCCCGCCACCCTCGGGTTGGCCCTAATAATTCCAGAACTGACTGGGGTGTCCGCTTTCTCCGCCTACTTCCTGGTGAGACGCCAGGGGCCATTTTGGATCCAGGTATTTGGGGCGAAGGGGGTGGTGTGGCTGTGACCTGCAGGTGGTCCTGCCTCGATGGCCTCAGGCCTGTGGCACGTCCCTTGGATTAAACACCCACCACTCTCCAGGCTGGTCCCGCCTGCTCAACTGACAGGAAAAATCAGGTGCTCGATGGCAGTTCTGTTAAATAGTTTAATATTCAGATTACACCCTCGCACAATCACTTAGGCAGCGGCAGTTTTATTAAGCGTCAGATCAGTGGGCAAGTGCAAGGCTCGGGACAGCCTGGTGCCCCAGCGGCAGCGCCCGCCAGATCCAGGGCGAGCCGGCCGTTAGGGGGCGCTAACTGGGGGGGGCGCGTGCAGGGGCGGAGTGATTCGGCCGCCCTCCCCCACCCTCCTCCTGTGCAGGGCCGGGAACCGCCCCCAGCCGGACAGCTGGGGGGCGGGGAGGGGAGAGCCGATCTCCGGTGTCACCTGAACAAAAGGCAGTGCTTAGAATTAAAACTACCCGCACGGGAAGTTTCCCGGAACCGCCAGCAGCTGTTGCAAACGTCCCTGCGTCACCCTGACCCCAGACCTCCCTGACTTGCCAGAGATCTCGGCGAACTGAGGGGCACCTGGAGCCTAGAGGCACCCCGGAGGCCTGCGGTCTTCAGCAGAGGCTGGGGGGTGGTCCCCGGTCACTTTTTCTGCTCCTGGTAAAAGGAATCGATGATGTCTTTGTACTTGTCCAGGACTGTGAACCGTTTCAGCTTCATCGTGGGAGCTAAGAGCAAGTGGAGGGACGGGGTGAGGCCGGGACTCGGAGAAACCCGGGAAGCCGTGTGGCCGGGACCCGGGGTCTGACGGCAGCCCGGCGCCGCTCTGAGCTCGCACCCTGGTTGGCCTCGATGGGTCCGGGGGTGTTTCCTGGAAGCGGCGTTCCCACCTGCCCTGTGGCCGGGACACCCCAGTGTGCTACAGCCTAGAGCGACACCCCGATCCGGCGGGGCGGCACCAGACTGCTGCGGTCTGCGGACCGCGGGGCAGGAGGCTTCACCCCGACGTCACGGGAGGCACCAGGGGGCCTTGGTGTCGGCCTGCTGGTCCCCCTGTGATTTCGGGGGAAAGGGTCCCACGGCCAAAGCAGAGTTAGAGGTTGTGCTGGGACGAGAAAGTTCCAGCACCTATCTGCCCGCCCGCCCGCCCACGCCCCGACCAGCTGTGTCCTCCCGTGGCCGCCAGGGGTTTTGTGCTCCGCGTGCTCCTCCGCACCAGGCTCCCCCAGGCCCTGCCTCTGCCCCCCACGCGGCCCCGGAGTACTGAGAGCAAACAGGGAGCCCCTACCCAGCTCTCCGCCCGCGATGGAGAAGTCCCTGCGGAGGACGGCCCACTTCTGGATGTGGTGGGGTCGGGCGGCTGCCTTCATGTTGACTCTCTGGATCCCCTCTTCAATGGCCCGGTACACGGCCTCGTCCCTCCTCCCCACGATCTCGGACACGGTGGTGGCCGTGCTGCCCACCCGCTGGCAGAACTCCACGGCTTGCTCGGTCAGGTAGTCCGTCGGGTCGCAGGTGTCTGGGTCCAGCTTGCACTGAAAAGCCAGAGGTCAGAGACGGGCTGAGCTGGGACAGGAGGATGGTCACAGCAGCACATTATGGGGGTGAGGGGCGGCGCAGGGCGGAGCCTGTTTCCATGAGCTACGTGGCCCCAGAATACAGTCAGGAGACCCACACGTGTCCCGGCCAGGTGTGCCTTCTGCTCGGGCTCCCCTCCCGAGCCCCCAGCGCACCTTGAAGGTGAGCAGCATGGACAGAAACTTCCTCTGGTCCCCGACGAGCATGGCGTTGCTGATGATGGGCAGCTCCGCCTTCACGGCCTCCTCGATGGACACAGGGGGCACGTTCTCCCCTCCGGCTGTGATGATCAGTTCTGGGGACACGGGGCCAGGCCCCCGGCACGAGCTTCAGTCCAGCGCCCCGGCAAGACCAGGACCCAGGCCTGGGCCGCAGCCCCCACAAGCCACACTGGCCGCTTGGGGAGGTGCGGCAGGGGAGGGGGGTGACCCACGCCCTCAGGAGCACCTCTCACTCGCCTGCACCCTCCCCGCACCCCCTCACCGGCCTTCGAGCACTCTCTGCTCTTCGAGGGCCGCTCAGCTCAGGAGGCCCCCCCTTGGCCCACGCTGGCCCTCCCATGTCTGAGCGTCTCTCTCAGCGTCGGCCCGCGTCCTGCGGAGGGCGGTGCATGAGCAGGTGCGGGCACTCAGCGCTCTGATGTCTTCCCTGGAGGGTGGAGTCCTGCCACGCCAGGTGGGAGTAAGAGGACGCTTACTGAATACACCTGGACTGCTCTAGCTGGCTCGCGCCCCACTCTGGTTGAACAAAAGGGTTGGTCACACTGTGTGCAAGCCCCAGATTGATGTTGGGCAGAGAAGAACAGGATGGCCCCCGGCTGCAGGGAGCTCACCCGGGTGGCAGACGGCTGCCCAGGGGCTGGGGCGGTCAGACGGGGCATGTCCAGGGCAGGGGGAGTGGGCTGAGAGGGCACCACCGTGTCCCTCACCACCTGGCCTCCCTGGGCTTTCCCCGACACCCCCTCACCCCCACCAGCGTCTTGCATTGTCAGCACACGCTAGAAACCCTCGGCAAACTGGGCGTAGAGAGAACACCCGTCAAAACACACTCCAGGGTAAAATGTTGGAAGTGTTCCTCCCGAGACCGGAACAGCACGAGGACGACCACTGTCCCCACGTCCGTTCGCCGCTGCCCCGGAAAGGAAGGGACAAAACTGTCCTTATTTGAAGATGATCCGACTGTGTCACTGCAGGCTCTGAAGGAACACACAAACCAGCAGAGTCACAGGGTGACTCGCTGAGGCCCTGGGACCCCGGGCGGGGGTGGAAGCAGCCTGTGTGCCCGGCGCAGGCGAGCAGAAGACAGATTTTACACGATGTTACTACACTGGCACCGGAGGAGAACACTCAGGCAGATCTCAGGAGAGGTGTGCAAACACCTGCACACTGCAGACGCTGCTGGGGGACTTCGGTGTAAGACGCCGAGGGGGCGCCTGCAGGGCTCAGTCCGTTCAGTGTCCGACTTCGGCTCAGGTCATGATCTCACGGTTCGGGAGTTCGAGCACCGCGTCGGGCTCTGTGCTGACAGCTGGAGCCTGGAGCCTGCTTCCGAGTCTGTGTCTCCCTCTCTTTCTGCCCCTCCCCTGCTCGTACTCTGTCTCTCTCTCAAAAATAAGTAAACATTAAAAACAAGTTTTAAGGACACCAAGGGATGGACAGGGTCCTCGTTTAAACCACCTGTTTCTTCCATGTGACCCCCCGATCGATACTTCCCAGCTTCGTCACCGCTTTTGCTCAAGGTGGTCTGACCACTGCTCTGTTGTCCGTGGTGCAGTAAAGCTTCCTGGTCCCTCTTCATGGCTCCCGAGGTCAGAGCCACAGAGCTCCCGCCTTCCACCACGACAGAGTTTCTTGGTTTTCCTGTTTCCCTCCAGTCGTTACATGGGCTCCGTTCTTTGTTGTAAATGTTTTAGCCTCTTCGCTGCGATCGTAGACGGACTAGTTTCTCCCGTGATGCCCTCTAAATGCACTGGTGCGAACGGAAGCCACAGATTCCCTGCGTGGTCCTGACTTTCCGCGCAGGCACTGCTGTCGGCTTCCCCAGGAGCTCGGTCTCCGGAGCTCCGCCCACCGGTCAAGGCCAGCGCCTCAAACATTGCGGGACGCGGACGGCGGGCACCGGTCCCACCCTGGCTTCTGGCGTAATCATCTGTTTCTGATTTTATCCCGTGCTTTTTCCCCACGAATGAGGATATTAATTCTTGTGAAATGCTTTTTCAATATACGTGCAGATGATCATAAACTTTTAAAGTTCTCTTAATACGATTAATTATATATCCCTGCATTTCCTTGTCACGATGGGTTAAATTTTAATGTGCTGGCAGATACTGTTTGCTAGTATTTTATGTAGGATTTTAGCATATATGTTCATGAAAGTCACTGGTCCACAGTTTTCTTTGTAAATACAATCTTTTTCAGATTTTGGTATCCATGTTATACTCATCTCACCAAAAATTTGGAAGTTTTCCTTTTTTGTGCTCAAAAAAATAGTTCAATTATTGTTGGGATTCCTCAGAACACCTGCTGGTCCCCATGTTTTGTGTGCGGTGAGAGAGAGAAAACGGAGACAGTGGTGGGGGGAGGGGCACTGTCCCTACTGTTTCCATGGGAACCCATCTGTTTAAACTTCTATCATTTCTGGAAGTAGTTACATTTTCCCAGAAAATCATCTAGTCCATGTTTTCAAAGGTATCTGTCCAGGGCTGAGCGACCAGCACCACATTTATGGATCGGAAGGCTCAGTGTGGTGAGGAGGTACACTCTCACCCATCAGTCGGTAGAGCAGATGGAACCAAACCCGAAATGTTGGCAGGTTTCCGGAGGCGGCGGCGCTGTCTCGCAGAGGAAGACCACAGCCTCACGTGGGTGTCCGGCCGCGTCACAAAGGTACTCGGTGCTGGTGCAAGTCCAGGCAGACAGACCAGCCCCAGACGCCGCCGCCTGGGTGGGGGGCGGGACAGGCGGGCGTCTTGGCGGGGAAGCTGGGCGCTGATCCTTCCCCCGCCGGCACCAAGCTCAGCCCTAGAGGGCGCTGTCAGCCCAGCCGGGCAGCAGGACGGCGGGCAGGGCTCTCCCAGCCTGGGCGGCCGAGCCAGCCGGCCCCCCAAGGCCAGCAGAGCCCAGCCCGATGGCACCTCTACCGGGGAGAGACCCACTCAGGGAGCTGGTGGGGGTTCCTGTAGGGACGTGTTTGGGCACAAGTGGGCAAAGCACCTTTTCCGCAAAAGTCCCCGGCTCACCTCCCTGGAGGGCCCCATTTTCATGGGAAATTTGAGGTCTCGTGTTTTATTTTAAATTTTATATCCAATCTATGTTCTTCTCAGTATCATCCCTATTTGCATATAAAAATATGTGCTATTTATACCCCAGAATCTTCTGGAAAGACTTGCCTTGTTTCTTTAAGGAGTTTGTATGCCAGCTCCACCATTTACTAGCTGGGTGACCTTGGGCAAGTTCCTTAACCTCTCTGGGCGCATCAGTAGTGAGTCAGGGCAAATCGAGGTCAGTCCAAGTGCAGGAACTTAATCCGGGCTCAGTACTTAGGGCACAAATGGTAGAGGCAGTACCCCCCGCCCCACGCCCGTAGCCTTGAGGCCGCGCTCACACACGCGCTCACACGCACACACACGCCCCCGCGCGCACACGCGTGCTCACCTTTGAGGCGCCCCGTGACGTAGAGGAAGCCGTCCTCGTCCAGCCAGCCCAGGTCGCCCGTGTGCAGCCAGCCGTCGGCGTCGATGGCCTCGCGCGTCCTGTCCTCCATGTGCAGGTAGCCCATGAAGATGGTGCGGCCCCACAGGCAGATCTCCCCGACGCCCTGGGCGTCCTGGTTCACCAGCTTCGCCAGGCAGCCCGGCACCAGCCTGCCGGAGCTGCGGGCGGTGGGAGGCGGCCTCAGCCCGGGGTCGGGCCTCCCCTGGGAGCCCCCGGGGCCTCCAGCCCCTCGCTCTCAGCCGACGGCCAGAAGGCGTCCCCTCCCAGGATCTGTGTATCTTAATAGGGGACTCAGGGCCGAGGGGGGTCAAGAAGAAGCTTTAAGGTGAATGAATGAATGAACTAACAAATGGAATCCCAATGCACAACCTCAAGCCTGGTGATGGGCCCGGCGGAGGGAGGGAGGTCTTGAGGCACAGCAAGTGACCCCGCACTCGGCCCCTGCCGGGGACTGGCCCTGTCCCAGCGGAGCGTGGGCTGTCAGCTGCGGGGGACCCCCTCCCCACGCCCCCAATACTGGTGGGACAGGCCTCCGACAGAGCCTTCCCGGGCTGCGGGCGCGGGCACGTGGGCACATGTACCTGGTGAGCCGATAGCTGCACGGGCTGGACATGAAGTGAGGCCCCGAGGTCTCGCTGAGGCCATAGCCCGAGTACAAGGGGATGTTGAGGCCCAGGAAGAAGTGCTGTGTCTCCATGGTCATGGGAGCCGCCCCGTAGAAGTTCTTCTGACACCTGGCAAAGCCCAGGGCCTGGCGGACCTTGGCCAGCACCAGGCGGTCTGCCAGCCTGGCCGCGAAGGGCTTCAGGCCACTGGTGGGGGAGGGAGACAGTCCACAAAGGAATCACGTGAAAAAGGTGTGTATTTGCTGGGCGCACACCGGCCTGGCCATCTGTGAACGCGCAAGCACACGCAGGTGTGACGCATCTGAGTGCGGAGGTCAGTGTCCAGCGCGTGTGCGCCACCACACAGGGACATGCGTGTGCAGAGGCTCCGAGTCCACGTGCATGGACACGCAAGCACAAGCCGAGTGAGGTGTTCACGTGTATTCACGCTCCGTGTCTGTGCAAGTGAAGCCGTATTTGCACACACATGTATATGTCTCATGAGACGTGATACTGTTTCAGACTCACTAGTAAGGGAAACAGTTTCTAAATTGGGACAGGCCAGGTTCGTGCCACTGACCCTCCCACAGCACTTGTGGAAACGTGAAAAGCGGCCAGAGGCAGTCCGGTGACCTGCAAAGGGTCACCAGGAGTCTGGAAAAGCCCTTGTCACTGGACACTCAGGAGCCGCTCCCAGGGAGGTGAATGCCACCCCAGACGAAGCAAGTCCGTCCCCCGCTCAGAACACAGAGACGCAGTGACTGAGGGCGGTCTCAAGCCCAGCGCCTGCCGGGCCTTCTGCACAGAGGTCCCCAGGATGAACCCAGCCTGTCCCATCCTCGGCCCCACGGTGGGATTATGCCCCCGCCCACCTCCTGTCCTCTGTCCCCTGTCCCCTTGTCCCCCCATCCCAGGCCTCCTGTCCCCTATCCTCAGTCCTTGAGGTACCTGCCAGGGCACGTCAGGTTCTGCTCCAGGGTCACCGACATGGCCCAGAGCAGCATCTTGCGCCGGATGAACCCCGACTGAGCCACCACCTCCTGGATGCGCTCCATGATCTTCTCCCACACCCGAGGCACCCCCATGTGGGACGTGGGCTCCACCTCCTGCAGCGTGTTCACCAGGCTCCCCTGTCCGGGAAGGCCCGCGGCTCAGTGCCAGGCGGCCCCTCGCACCCGAGTCCACACGCACACACGCCCCCGAGGCCACACACGCGTGCCCACACGGGGAGACACACGTCTGCACAGTCTGCCGTCCCCACTGCCTCGAGGCTCCTGGGTCCCCTCCCAGCCCTGGGGGTGGCAACTCTATCCTCTAACCCAGACGCGACCACTGAATCCCCCTAAGCGGTGGCCAGTTTAGGAGCTGACAAAGGACCCCACTGGGGCCAGTGAGCTGCGGGTGGGGGCGTGTGAGTCTGCCTGTCCCGCGAGTTTTCACAGCGCGGGGGTAGTTTATGGGGCCTCGAAGCAGGGCCGTGGCTGTCTGTGGCCTGTCCTCAATGGCACATGGCCTCTCGCCTCTGTGACCTCATCAGTCAGTCCCTTCTGGCTGCCCAGGCGGGCTGTGCTGATTGCCCCCGAAAGAAATGTGGCAGGTGCGCAGGGAATGCGCGTGCCCACGAGCGCCCACTCGGGGCGCGGCGCGGCGGAGGAGACTGACCTTCAGGGCGTCCGGCTCGGCAAAGCAGACCTTGGCCCCCCACTGGATGCCCGTCCACAAGTCGTAGATCTGCGCGGCGATGTGGCTGAGGGGCAGGTAGCTGACCACCACCTCCTGCTGGACCTCGGCCGGCTGGATGCCGCCCGCCTGGCTGCCGTGCCGCGCCGTCCACGTGATCTGGGGGACAGGCAGCCGGGCCCGGCGGGCTCACCCGGGGGCTTGGGCCACTCTGAGGATGCCTGCCCGGCATCTCTGCGGGGAGCTCCCAGGACAGGACCCCCGCGCCCCCGCCCTCCTCCGTGCCTGCGCTGGGCTCCATGTGGACCGCAGACCAAGGGTTGCCCTGCATGTCCTGGGCCCCTGAGCGGAGGGCCTGCCAGGGCAGGTCCGTCCCCCCCCCCCCCGCAGCCCCGCCCACCCGTCTGGGGCCCGCCCTACGTTGTCCTGGCTCAGCATCACGCCCTTGGGGCTGCCCGTGGTCCCCGAGGTGTAGATCAGCGAGCAGCACTGGTTGGGCTGCTGGGCACCGATGGCCGCCTCCAGGGTCTCCTCCGGCAGCTCGGCCCCTAGCCCCAGGAGCTCCTCCATCTGCAGCCAGGCGGGCAGAGCGGCACTCGGTCAGCGGGGCGCCTGGCCCGGTGTCCCCGGTCCCTGAGCCCTCCACCCACATACCGTGTATACGCTGGCCATCTTCCTGGGAGGGGCTTCTCTGTATGTCACTACGGCCTTCAGATGTGGCAGATTTTTCCAGATCTGTGTGGACAGGACACATACCGGGGTTTCACTAGAGAAAGTCACCTGCTGGGAAGACCCCAGGCAATGGTCTGCCTGGCAGGCACTTTGGTCGCTAGGTTCCCGGGCCCTGACCTGTGACCCCCTGGGCCACTGGCCACCCTTTGTGCATAGCTGTCCCTTGAGAGGAGAACCACGCACCCCAGGGGCTGGTTTAATGAAGTATAATTCATCCCACAACAGAAAGGGATGGGGAAGGGACGGGGGACAGA
>PJEM01012421.1:0-47168 GCA_004023845.1 Helogale parvula | reverse complement strand
AAAAGAACAGGATGTTACAAATAGAATGTTGAGAGGGAAAAAAAGGGGCTCTTGCAAATTAAAAATAGTCTGCTGGAAATACAATTTTCAATAAGAGGTGTGGAGCTTTAGTGGAGGAAATATCCCTTACACAGAACAGAAAAAGGGAGCTGGAAATAGGAGAAGAAGGGTAAGAAAACTAAAACATTAGTCTGCCCAATACCTGAATAAAAGACATTCCAGAAAGAGAGAACAAAGAAAATCGAGGGAGGATTATTAAAGTAATAATTCAAAAGAATGGCCCCCAAAGTAGATGGGTGATTACTTAGAGCTGGTGGGAGAGAATAAGGAATGATCGGGAGTGGGTACAAGGTTTGTCTTGAAGGTGATGGAAATATTCCAAAATTGGGTTATGGTGATAGCTGCACACCTCTGTAAATATACTAAAAACTCTTGAATTGAATCCTTTAAGTGGGCAAATTTTATGGAATGTAAATTATATGTCAATAAAGCTATTTTTCTAAATGTCCTCCAGAAATCCCAGTGCTCAGATTGAGGGAGCCACCAAGAGTCCACTGCAAAAATAGACCCCATGCTATGGCACGTAATCATGTACTTTCAAAATACTGGAGACAAAGAGAAATTCTTAAAAGCAAAGCTCCCAAGAAAACAATTCACAAAGAAAGGATCAGGAATGATAATGGCATCCTATTTCTCAGTAGCGACACTGAACTCTACAAGGCAGTACAGCATCGCCTAACAATTTCTGAGAAAAACATCATCGCCAGCCTGGAACTCTACCTTGTGTAAGGATAAAGAATGGTTGAAATCCATTGGCTAATGCCCAAATGAATGAGGGTATGCCAACTTTATTTTGAAAGTCCATAACGCTATACATCTCATTTAGTTAAGGCAAAAGCGTGACTCATGCTCACGTTGAAACTGATGTACAGACACTGCTGGCCTGCTAACTGGAGAAATCAGCCAGTGGCCCACCTCCACTTCTCAGGGGGGCTCTGTTGTTTTGCGTCTCCATGAATCCAGGGCCTCTCATAATGTGAAAAACAGTTACGGTTAAATTGCAAACAAGATCCTGAAAAAAGAAAGCCCACAGCCAGCAGTGGCATTGTATAGAGTTTAAGAATCCGGCTTTAGATTAAATAGCCTGGGTTCAAATCCTGATGGCATCACTACCTTCTTGTGACCTGGGGCCAATTACCTAATTAACCACTGAGATTTCATTTCCTCCGCTGTAAAAAGGGACTGATGCTATCTTCTCATGGGATTGTTGTGAGGATTTGAGGAAATACTGTTAGGCAGAGGGACGTTGTGCCTGGTAGAGAGCATTACTCAATTATTATTAGTAGAAGCAGCATAGTAATACAGGTACTGGTAGTGATAGCAATAAAAAGGACAGCTCTAATAAAGTGATGTGACTGAACAATTTGGATTCGATAGCTCTAAGTGCCAAAGACTTATACATGCTCAGAGTTCAGTTTGCCCCTTATTATACCAATACTCTGTCAAACAAAAACAAAAACAAGCTATATATATTTTTTCGTCCATACCGAGATAGATTTTTCATTCTACTTGTGTTCTTCTGAGAAAAGGCCTAATAGCTTGTATCTCTATCTGTAACTATTTCTGAACACAGCTTCAAGGTTTAAAAGCCTTCCCTTACCTATTTCTCATTGTTAACATCATACTCACGGCATCTGGAAAAGATTCAAGTACACAGTTTATATAAGGTATGATTTGTCTGCAGCAGGCATATATATTAAGAGAGGAGCAGAGGGGGAGCGTGAGTTAGGAGATGATGCTACACAGTCATGGCAATTCTTGGCTTTGGAGTTTGTCCTTTGCTGCATCGCAACACTGAACACCTCTCAGGCAAGAGACCAGGTTAATGTTGTGGAAGCAATTCAGATACAAACGTCTGTTGTAAAGAGGTAACAAAAACACCCCAAAATAAGAGTGAGCACATCTAAGCATGTGGTGTTCTGTTGGCTTAGCCTCTGGCACATTGGTGTAAGAAGAGAGGATTCCAGATCAGCCAGAGCAGAGGCACATTCTGAGATGGTTGTGGCAGGGCTGGGCTGGGCTGTTGTCCTTGGATGGGGATCAGTGAGGCCCTAAAAGGCTGGGAATGGTGACAGACAAGAGAGGTGATATCCCTCCTCTTTGAGTAGATTTCTATAGCCCTGCTGTGCAGAGGGGGAGAAATGCTGCCTCCTGGGGTCTGTGCCTGCGCTCACCCACCACCCACTCATGGCCTCTCAGGAAACACATACCAGGTACCACTCCCAGCGTCAAGAGATTATTCTTAAAAGACACAGACATACAACATAAACTCTTAAAGAAACACACACACACACAAACACACACCGACCTTCTAACTCATAGGCAACACTTTAAAACAAGCAGAGAGGGGCACCCGGGTAGCTCAGTCGGTTAAGTGGCTGACTTCAACTCAGGTCATGATCTCATGGCTTATGAGTTCGAGCCCCACATCAGGCTCTGTGCTGACAGCTCGGAGCCTGGAGCCTGCTTCAGATTCTGGGTCTCCCTCTCTGTCTCTGCCCCTCCCCTGCTCATGCTCTGCCTCTTTCTCTCTCTCTCAAAAAATAAATAAATAAACATTAAAAATTTTAAATGTATGCAGAGATTTAGGTGCTTTGTCATCTGCTACCCATAACAACCCTGTGTGGGGTATTACCATTTTCTTCCTTACAGATGAGGAAGCCAGAGAGGTAAATGGCCAGCCAAGATTGCATTATTACATATATTCAGTTATTTAATCCTTGTAACAATCCGGTTTTACAGAAGGAAACTGGGGCACAAAACAATAAATGGCTGTCTGGAGAGGCTATGTTACATTCACAAGGGGTTCTGTGCTCTAAAGGACTGTCCTTTTTTTTTTCTACTACAGGCCAAGGTGCTTTGCCAAATTGTTTATGTCTCTTTCATAACTGGAGGGCTTGTTAACAAACACCAGTTTGGTGCCTGCTGTGGATGCAACCCTGATCATGGGGGCATCATGAGGAACAGAGCCAGTGAGAGAAGGGTGATCGCTTGGGCCCATGACTCCCACTTTGTTGGAGAGGCGAGACAGTGATGCCACTATTCAGGCCTCCTCAAAGTCATGGATATGCCCATTTTTGCCGCTGTTACTTCTTGGAAGTGGAGTCTGTCTGACTGCTTCCTGCCACATGAAGTATCCTCACATCCTTATGTTGATGTCATGAACCAGGATGCCTCTGATTCCAGGGTTTCAGCCTCCATGCATTAGTCTGTGTTCATATCCTGTATTATTTTGGAGACTTCAGCCTGTGCCCTTTGGCCTAACCCTTCTAAGCTGGGTCCTAACCCGTCTAGTGTCTCCCTCTTTCTGCAGGAATCACTTTAACTCCCGACTATGTAGTTGGCTTTCTTTGAGATTCCCTCCAGATCACTGGCCTTTCCCCCCTCCCGCCCCCGGTTCCTGCATCCAGAATGGCACCAAGCTCTTCTCTAAAGGTCAGTGTTGCATCCCATTTTCACTGGGTGAATTCACCTTCCTCATGTGCTTGATAGATAGCACTGGCTTTCGTGCTCAGATAGAATCTGCACTGAGAACTAGTTCCATTCTCTCTCTCTGAGCCTGTTTGACCAAAAGTGTAATTACCTTTAGTGGTTAATTTCCACCTGTTGTTTCTGTTGAATGGTCAGACTGTGCCTCTTTCTGCTTCCTCCCCCTCCAGCCACCATATATTTATTCATTCATTAGTAGACTGTGCACCAGGCACCCTGCAAGGAGCTAGAAATACAACAATAAGACAGCCATGGTCACTGTCATCTCAGGAGACTGAATCGCAAACAATTAAAACAGGATGAATGACACAGTTGCAGGAGAAGCACAGGAAGTATGAGAAACATAGAGAAACACCTACCGTACATTGGGGCATCAGGGAAGGCTTCTAAGAGGAAGTGAGAGGTAGGAAGTGAAGGATAAGGAGGAATGAGCAAGTCGGAGGTGCTTGGGGGAGTGGTCAGGGGAAGGGAGGAGGTGAGGGCAGAAAGAGTATCTTCCAGGAACCCCTCACCTCCCCTACCCCGGGTGCGCTATGCACAGGCCTGACGCAGCCATGAAATTAGAAGGTCTTCCCAAGGTCAAAAGCAATACATTGAAGAGAAGTGTTGAAAAATGAGACCACAAAGATAAGCAGAGGTCAGCTCCTGCAAAATTTTATGAGTCATGTTAAGGCAACTGAACGTCATTATCAGGGCATTGGGAAACCATGACAGGGTTTTAGGCAGGTCAGCCATCATGTGATCGGATTTGCGTTTTGGAAAGATCCCTGGCTGCAGGTGGAGGGGCCTAGGGAGGAGAGACTTGATGAGGCACCATCATCTGCATGAACAAAAGAAGGGTGTGCCATGTGTGTACCTCCCACATATGCACCTCTCGGCGCCCCCTGGGCCAGGGCACTTGTCCCTTAGCTGCTTGGGGAGGTGACCATCCTTGTTCTCAGCTGAGTCCCTCTCTGGGAGCTGTCCGCAGCCTATTGCTCCCCAGGGCAGCCACAACCAGTGATTGGGCAAGAGGACAGTTTCAGGCTTCAGGCCTTGTCTCCAGGCAGGATGACTGAGGGGCCATCCAGCTCCAGAGCGTCTGCAGAATAAGCTGAGTCCTCTGTTTTGGCCACATCACAGCTCAGCTCCTTCATCCTGCATTCCTCCACATGTAGTGGTGAAGCTGGGAGACCTTCGTGAAGGAAAGTGAGGCTGGGATTCAGGGAGGAGTCCCGGCAAGGCCAGTATCTCCGGCCCCTGAGAGGTTAAGGGCCTAAAATAATATTATAATGAAATGAATGATCCCAATGAAGTGAGATGCTTTTTAATGAGTGCCATTGACACCTTGGTGAAAGACTATGAAAAGCAGAGTGTGGGGGAGCCTGGGTGGCTCAGTCACTTGAGTGTCAGACTCTTGATCTCGGCTCAGGTCTTGATCTCAGGATCATGAGTTCGAGCCCCACTCAGGGCATGAAGCCTACTTAAAAAAAAAAAAAAAAAAGCAGACTATGAGATTCGGAGGCCCTCAACAGCGTATAAAGACACTGTTGTCTCCTGCATCTACAGGGCAGGAAAAGTGAGGCCCAGGCTTCATCATGGGAGTAGCTCCTGTCCTCCAGAATGCACTGAATACTCACCCCAAGCAAGGCTGCCCTGTCAACTCAGGACCTGAGTTGGGAAGGAGGCGCCCTGAGGATGGAGGTGGGGTCGTTCTGGTGGATGCACTTGACAACTTTGAAACCCCAGATCCCTTGAAACCTCAAGACCTTGCTGGGGTTCCCCTGCAGTTTACCCCCACTAGAGGAGAGCTGGAAGACCAGGCAGGTGTTGTTGCCTCTTTTGCCAATGAATGTGTACCCCTCTAAGGATGTGCCCCCCCACACACACGAGACCAAAACCAGGGGTTGAGACTTAACACAGTCCAGCTGGGGAAGGGCAAGGCCTGCTGATGGATGAGGGTGACTGTCCTCAGGGGGAGGAGCATAGGGACTGGATCTGGGGCCCTGGACCACCCAGGGAGAGAGGCACAAGACCCCAGGAGGGAGAGTTTGTTGATGTGGAAGTATTTCTGTATCCCTGCACTGCAGTCGGCCCCTGGTGCCACAAGGGCTGATCCGGGAGCTTGGAGAAAGCAGTGTTGCACATCAAGTGAAACAGAAATGTCTGCAGAGCTGTGGAGGGTGAGGAGGAAAGAGTCGAAAGGCTCAGGAGACACTCCTCAGTGCGCTTCCTGCACGCAGGTCTCCGCTGAAGGCTGACAGCTTTAAGCGGCCGGAAGGGGTACTCACTTAATAGCTCCTGAGGAGTTGGCCTCCACTCTCAGGCTTTTGTTTTTTTGTAAAGTTTTTAATTTACAAGAAACTGTATCTCAATTCACTTGAGGAAAAGGCCTTTTGTGGCTTATGATCATTCTGAATCAGTATTTACTTAGGAAATTTCCTTTCCTAAGAGAACTTAGTAAGCAGATTGTTCAATTTTCCTTTTTCAGAGAAAGCTCTCTGCCATATCTTTCTTGAGAACAAATTTGCTTAATTCTTATCTTCCTGGCTGGTGAAAAGGTTTACCCTGGATAGCACTGCTGCTTGGTTTTCGTCATTCTATTTTTCTGGCTGGGCTGTGTAATTTCTCTCCTTGTAATTTTCCTCAGTGTGCTGTATGTTCTTAGTGTCCTGGGATCATAGACATTTGGCTGGCCTTGGCCAGTCTGACCCACTCCACAGCGCCAAGGAGGGTGAAGCACTGATGTGTTCTGGCTGGGAAGGAGGAAGTGGGTGCTGTGTTCTCTCTTGTTCACAGACCGTGAGGGATAGTCGGCACGCCCGTGTGGGGAAGGAAACATCAGCAACCAGCAGAAACACATGCCTGTACTTTCTGGCGGGGTCTGCCATCGCAGTTACCCACTCTGGGACAAGTGGGACCTGCCTGCAGGCTTCATGCCTGTTCCCCTGGGCCCAGATCAGCCTTGACTGCACTCAGCGTCAGCCTTGACAGATCCAGCTCATTGCTCTCTTTCATTGTCTGTGGTTGTCATAGTTACAAGGCTTCAGTGCCCCTGATCCCCCCTCTTTGTGATGAAGGGGCTCAAACTTACTTCTTACTGGGACCAAGAAGCCTGTTGCCAAGTGATACATGGAACTTACCCTGGGATGGCATTGCCCATGCCAGTTTGGCTCCCAAATGTCCTGGAGAATAAGGAGGGCCCCGTTCCTTCCACATGTGTGAATGACCTTGACTTTCTTCCTTGTAGTCCCCCTTCACTTACTTATTCCATGCCCAGCTCTGTGACTGACATAATCAGGGCTGGTATTATCCCTCAAACAATATGACATTTCAAAACACCCAGGCATCAGGTGGACCGAGATAATGTCAGGGAAGCTCAATAGGGTTCCTCTCAGGCCCTAATGAGAAACACAAAGGAACAAATTATGGAGACTTTCTATAGAGCCTTCTGGTGAGTGCAGGAAGGAGGTGGGGAAAGAATCCTATCAGTAATAAGAGCCTTTTTGAGAGGAACTAGTGTTATCCGTCTGCTCTTGAATCCAGATTGAGTTTTGTAGGTGAGAGAACTCTCTTCTCTCTTGGTAGATTTCTTCGTGTGAGCTTAGGGAAAACATTTCAAGCCGAAGAGAGAATTAGATCAGCAAATGACAGTATGTATGTGAACCCCTGGCAGAGAAGCCCATAAATGAATTTCTTTCCTTTGTTTTGGCTCTCAGCTAGAATACTCTGTTTAAAATAATGTTTTTACAGGATTATTTAAGCTGTAGCATTTTACAAGGCATTCTTAAGGTCAGAACTTTTTATAATTGTTCATTTTCACTAACTCCTCTGAGGTACAGTAGGATTAAAACTGTGTAACGGGGAAGCTGAATGCTTAAAGATGCAATGCATAAGCTGATTTTTAAAAAAAACACTACATATTTTTTACATTATTGTGACATAAAGTACTTAGCAAGCCAAGCCTCCTTGAGAAATTATTTTATTCTTTCCTTGCAAACCTTGTAGCATTGAGTATTATGCCTTATACATACGTAGTAGGCACTCAGTGGATGTTAAGTTGAAGTGAGTTTATAAAATATTAAGTTTTCTACATTTAATTATATTGTTTTGTTAGAGTCAGAAATCTACTCTAATAGCTTTATTCCAATTCAAGTTTTGCAAGGTAGACTTAATTTGCTTAATTTATCCCAAATAGATCAAAAAATTATAAAATACTTTATCATTAACTTAATCATCATGAAGTAGACCTAGGCTAAACATTTTTCCTATGCAGTGCAGCTCATATGTAGTTTAAAGTTAAGCCGGCAGAATCCTTAAACAGATTTTTAAAATAGTCTTCTCGTTTAGTATCAAACAGCATTAGTCTTATCCTTTGGAGTCCCAGTCATCTTAGAGCTCAAAATAAGTTTGTGAGCACTGCAAAGCAGAGGGGAAAAAAACAAGAAAGAAAGAGACTCACCATCTAGCCAGCTGCGTAGAAAAGGAAATCCATTCCCACCTGTCTGCGTTTGATTGAACCTCAGTGAACTGCCAATGCCACACTCCCTGGAAGAAACAGATTAAAGACCTACAGGAGACGTCTTATAGATCTTCTTAGACAGGTGCTTTTCACACCTCTACAGTTTATCATAGGCTCACTTCACAAAGACTTGGAGGCAGATCTGCCCTTCCTAAAGCACATGAAGTAAACCCAGAGCTAAGGATAAGATGTTCAAGGTTCAAACTCAGAATGGTGTGAGTGACAGACAGAAGGGTGAGAGCAAACCTCCTTTTATTAAAATCCTATGTTTTTGGCATTTCCCATGTTCGGTGGAAGTCATGATGGGTCACTCACTCATTTGTTCATTTATTCATTCAGCCCGTTTGGATGGAGTGCCCACTGTGTGCAAGGCCCCATGCTGGGTGCCAAAGGGATCTCTGGCAGGAGGGTAGAGATGACGCTCCGCCCTACAAGTTTATGAGCGGCCCTACAGGTGTGATAACTGTGTGGATCCAGCTCATTGTTTACACCCAGGTCTTTGGGAGTAAAATAGTCCTTAATCCAGTTTTCCCAGTCATCCCTCATACTTTAGGTAAGGGTAGATGTATATAATACATTGGGTAAAATCTCACATAGACCAAAATTATCTATCATTCAAACTTAAAAAAAAATCTTAGAATTCCAGAAGTAAACTGTTATGGATTGATTTCTGTCCCCCAAAATTCATTTGCTGAAGCCCTAACCCCCAAATGTGACTATTTGGAGATTGGGCCTTGAGGGTGGTAATTAAGGTTAAATGAGGTCATCAGGGTAGGACCCTCATCTGATAGGACTGATATCTTTATAAGAAGAGGAAGAGACATCATAGATCTCTCTTTCTCTTTCCACACTGGCACAGAAAAGAGGGCATATGGGGACAAGGGAGAAGGTGACAATCTGCAAGAGAAGAAGGAAAGGCCTCATCCAGAAGCCAGCTCTAATAGCACCTTGGTCCTGGATTCAGCTTCCAGAACTGTGAGAAAACCACCTTCTGTCACTTAAGCCACCTAGGCTGCACTATTTTGTTATGGCAGCTACAGCAGACTAATACCGAAACATTGCAAAACTCCCCTAAACCGTTTTCACAGGCTCATGGCATTTAATACATTGCAAAGTACACCAAGTAGACAATGCGCATTTGTCAAGTAAGCGGTAAAGAGACAGCTCAGAGGACCCCTGGTCCATGAGGTCATGCAGTGGGCTGGGAGATGGGACCAGTTTCCAAGGGAGGACCTCTTCTCCATCTGGAAACTGCAGTTGCTCGTCTAATTTAGGCCCTCTCTACTTTATGGGAAGACTCTGCAAAGGTTGGATGGTGACCCTAAAACAGCTTGAACTTGAAAATAAAAATGAGAACACTTGATCTTTTTTTCCACATGCTCTTCCCTGACCTACTTCCTTCTTTAGCTGAAAAGTAAAGGCAGGATGACAAGCCAAGGTCATCCGCACTTCTTGACCTGCTGTTCATGGCAACCCCTTCTAGAAGAAGATGTGTGGTTGGTTCTTTGGTTACAAATTACAGTCCCTCTGGACATTGGGAGAAGGCCTGCACTGAGCAAAATTATGGAGAAGGATTTGCTTGTTTTCGGTGTGCTTCTTCCTACCCCACACGTGCCAACCACGCCCAAGTAGCCTGGAGCACCTCTGATCTGACAAAATAATCCTCAGTAAAGTCTTAGAGATTAAGATTCAGTGACTGATACTGGCCATGCTATAAGTTAGGTTTGACAGAGTTAACACATAGAAGCTATTTCTTTCTTTCTAGGTTTCCTAGCTGAAATTTGAGTAACTCACAGCAGGTTAATAATGGCACTTAAGCTAGAGATATGGTCCCAATGGCCAGACTTTCTGAATAAGAAGCACACAAATAATGAGCAAAAGTTAGGATGCTTTTCCACTTAATTATGGTATTGCTGTTAAAATGAATGGTTTATTAAAATAGTCAATTAGTTAATAGGAATATTACTAATAATTGCATGATTTACCTTTGGAAGGATGATCTCTGGTTCAGAGCATAATTTAGGAAAATGCAAATACTTTGCTCAATGACTATTTGCTATCCCCACTGTCTGGTTATATTGCAAATTTGAGAAGAATGGCACAATCTAACTCAGCCAGTTGGAGGACTGTAGGAGGAAACCTATAATTTTTCATACTCTCATAGGTTTTGAACTCCCTGAAACCTGTTTTTACTATAAATTTAGCTGCCTCACCCTGCTGCTCTCATTTGTACTTAACACCCTCCCTCTTAATCCAGGAGGCATCTTCCCTACTCCCAGTCAACTGAACTTTTTATAAAAATTCAAACTCTACTTTTAATTATTTTTAGTAAAGCTAAAATATCATAGTTAAAAATACATTTTAACAGGGGCGCCTGGCTGGCTCAGTTGGTGGATCATATGACTCTTGATCTCAGAGTAGTAGGTTTGAGCCCCACATTGGGTATAGAGATTACTTTAAAAAAATAAAATCTTTAAAAAATAAATAAAAATTAAAAAATATTTTAGCAGACTTCAAGTTAAAGGTGGCAGAGTAAAGATCATTTTTATTCTGCCCTTTTTACTTAAAACCCACCAAAATCTTCTGGGGGGCTCAGTCAGTTGAGTGTCTAACTCTTGATTTCAGCTCAGGTCGTGATCTCATGAGTGGTCAGGTCGAGCCCTGAGTGGAGCTCTGTGCTTATAGTGTGGGGCCTGCTTAGGATTCTCTCCCCCTCTCTCTGCCTGTCCCAGACTTGCGTGCATGCATGCTCTCTCTCTCACTCTCTCAAAATAAATAAGTAAATATTTTTTAATGTTTAAAAATATTAAAAATAGATAAATGTTTTTAAAGAAAAAGATAAAAGTAGATCCCTCATACTTCATATCTCAACTGGATCAACTATCTAAAAAGATATCTACACCTCAAGAAACAACAAATATTGGGAAGGATGTAAAGAAATAGGAACCCTTGTATACTGTTGATGGGAATGCTGTTTGCAGCCACTGTGGAAAACGGTATGGAGATTCCTCAAAAAATTAAAAATAAAACTACTATGTAACCCAGTAATTCAACTACTGGGTATTTACCCTCCAAATACAAAAATTTGAAAAGATATATGTACCCCTGTGTGAATTGAAGCATTATTTATAATAACCAAATTATGGAAGGAGCCAAATGAATGGATAAAGGAGATGTGGGGTGTGTGTGTGTATACATATATATATATATATATATAATATTATATGATTATATTATATGATATTATATGACAATAGCATTTGCCAAGCGAGTGGTAAAGAGACAACTCAGGGGACCCCTGGTCCATAAAAAAGAATGAAATCTTGCCATTTGCAACAACGTGGATGGAGCCAGAGAATATAATGCTAAGTGAAATAAGTTAGAGAAAGATAAATGCCATATGATTTCGTTCATATGTGGAATTTAAGAAACAAAATGAATGAACAAGGAAAAAAGAGACAAGCCAAGAAACAGACTCTGAAGAACAAACGGGTGGTTACCAAGGCGGGTAGATGGAGGGGGGAGTGAGATAAGTGGAGGGGATTAAAGTGCACTTGTATGATGAGCGCTGAGTGACGTATAGAATTGCTGAATCATTATATGTACACTAGAAGCAAACATAACACTGTTAACTATCCTGGAATTAAAATGAAAAATGTTTTTAAACATTAAAAAGCTATATAAATCTAAATTTCTCTACATAAAATCCTACAAAGACTAAAATAAAACATGGATAAGTACCCAGTAAAAATTAGTAATTATAATAAACATGGATTAAATTTTAAAAATTAAAACTAAAAAAATGGATGGACTCCTCTTGAACCTGGATGTAGGGAAAGGCTTTTAACTGTGACCCAAAACTTTGATATGATAAAAGAAAAATGAACAAATCAAATTGCATTAAAGAAAACTTCATTATATATATAAAGTTAAAAGGCAGCCAACAACCTTGGAAAATTATTTCAACATACATCACAGATAATGAGTTAATATGTGTAATATATAAATAACAACAAATATATATATACACATATATATGTATAAACAACTATTTTTAAATGGGGGGAAAATTGTAAACCATAAAAGAAAAATGGGCAAAAGCATGAATCAATAATTCACAGCAAAAGATATAAAAATGATCCTTATATGTATAAAGTTATGTTCCGCCTTATACATGATGAGAGAAATGCATCTGAAAACTACATAGAGATGCCGTTCCTCATCATCGGATTGACAGAAGTTAAGAAACCTTACAACACACTGTGTTGGTGTGACTGCAGGGAATTAGTCCCTCTTACAAATGACTGATGCAAGTGCAAATCATTATAACCCTCATAAAGGGAGTTTGTCTAGCTAACAAAACTACATATGCTTTTGCCTTTTGACCCAGTAGTTCCACTTCTGAGGATTTTCTCTGAAGATACATTCCAACAATAGAAAATACTAGAAACAACCTAATTCTACACACACAGCAGAGTGTGGAATAAACTGGTACTGCCACATAATGGAGTACTATGCAACTGTAAAAAATGAAGATCTCTATTAACTGATTGAGTATAATTTCTAGGATGTAGGATACCTGAAAAAAAAGTAAAGCATGTAAAAGCATCTACAGTATGCTCTCTTTTATGTAAAGAAGAAAGTAAATTAGGAACTATGTATCTATCTACTCATTTGGCCAAAGTGAAATACTGTAAAGATAAACTAGAGAGTAATGAGATTAGTTACCTACAGGATATGATTGGGGATGAGAGAAAAGGTAGGGGAATGAGAGGGAGAATGACACTTGCTTGAATATAACTTTTTGTTCAATCCCTGGCTTTGGAATCACCTTAATATTTCACACAGAAAGGAAGAATTTAAAAAGGAACAAAGCAAGGAAGGAAGAAAATCAGCAGGGGTGGGGAAGGAGTTCCAAAATTGAATAAAAACAAAAACAAGCTGAACCATAATTCACATTAATAACATGACCACACTGGGGCGCCTGGGTGGCTCAGTCAGTTAAGCCTCCGACTTCGGCTCAGGTCAGATCTCACATTTGTGGGTTCGAGCCCTGCGTCGGGCTCTGTGCTGACAGCTAGCTCAGGGCCTGGAGCCTGCTTCCGGTTCTGTGTCTCCTTCTCTCTCTGCCCCTCCCCCTCTCATGCTCTGTCTCTCTCTGTATCAAAAAATAAATAAAACATAAAAAAAAAAATAACATGACCACGCTGAAATGGAGGAAAAAGAAGTAACCCAATTAACTTTCGAACACAGTGTTTGGACTAAATACTTTTGGGCTAAAAACAACAACAACAACAACACTAAATAAATTTTGACTCTAATTAGTAGGCTTCATTTTCTCAGAGGCATGAGCTGGCAATTCTGAAATTACTTTCTGAATATTCTAGGGTCGAGCTAATAGGTACATTTATTGCGGATAATGGATATCAGTTTTCTTACTGACAGAAAAAGGAGTTACAAATATGGAACAAGAGGAGGATAGAACAGACCCTATGGTATTATGTTGAAATGGGAGGTATCAGTGTAAGCGTGTAGGTTTTAGTCCAGTTAAGTATAGAAATGGATATAGATTGTGAGGGCATGAATATGTGTGCATGCATGTATATATGTACATATGATTCAGTTATCTATAAATTTCCGTTCTGTTTGCTGAAAGAAGCACTAACACCCTTCCAGCAATTGACACACCTAGTGCCCAGATCTTGGTTTCTAAATACTATTCTCCACCAAGAAACCAGTGCTTTTTGGAACAATGGCTGGCCCCAGTCTGGAAAGTAAAAATAAGCCTGAAAAGGAAAAAAAAAAAGCTGAAAAAATAAGCCTGGGTTATCATGTGCCAAGAAAGAAAGAGAATGAAAGGACACAGGTCTGAACCAAACTGATTCCATGACAGGCTTCAAGTTTCCCCTCTGACCTTGGAGGCCTAAGTGTTGGTTTCCCAGAATAATTAAACAATAAAAGGGCCCAGAGTGCTCAACCAGGGACCCCCCTAGTAACACCCAATCAGAAGCGGCCAGCTAAAATGCTTAACTCCTAAGGGTAGGCCTAGAGATAGAAGCTATAGATAATCACTTACTGCTTAAGGTTAGTTACACCCCACGTGAGGGTCCTGGGTCCACTCTGTAATTGGTTAACACTCTAAATGTTGTGATTGGGTGCCGCCAAAAGTAAAGAACACTCTAAACAATGTGTATGGTTAAAGTTGCTGCCAATGATGTTATGCGATAATGATTGGATCACTGTACCTGTGTCTCAATTTCCTGTAACTCCCCCTTCCCAAAACCCGTAAAAACCCGGCTCAGCCCTTATTCGGGGCTCTCAGCACGGATCCACTGCACTGGTGAAGTCTGTGCTTAGGCCCGGCGAGCTTAAGCCCATAATAAAGCCCATTGCTTTGCACGCGTGACTCGGTCTCCCTGGCGGTCTCTCGTGTTTGGGGACGATATTGTGATCTGGGCATAACAAGAACAATAGTAAAGAAATGCTCAAGGAATTATCAACCTATATCAAAATGACACAGTAGCCAGTTTGAAGGTGTTCCTGGTGACAAAACAGGGGGGCAAGCTGAGCATCAAAATAAATGGTAGTGGCAAAGGATTATAACCTATTGAATCCATGAGTCCCTATTGATATAAATAAATAACAGGGGGAAGAAAAGTTCTCCTTTTTGATATATGATTTTTTTCTGTATTGATTTTTCAGTAGTTTTGTGGAGATAGAATTCATGTGTTGTACAATTCACCCACTTAAAGTATATAGTTGAGGGGCACCTGGGTGGCTTAATCCATTAAGCAGCCAACTCTTGATTTCAGCTCAGGTCATGATCTTGCAGTTTGTGGGACTGAGCTCCGAGTTGGGCTCTGCACAGAACCGGCTTGGGATTCTCTCTCTTCCTCTCTGCCTTCCCCTTTCCCCCAAATAAATAAATATGTCTCAATAAAGTATACAATTAAGTAGTTTTAGTATACTCACAGTTGTACAGCCGTGACCACATCTAATGTTAGACATCTTTATCAGCCTAGAATGAAACCCTGGCCCCATTAGCAGTCCCTCTTCCCTTCTCACCCCACCCTCAGCCCCAGGCTACCACTGGTCTATTCCTTATCTTTGTAGATTTTCCTACTCTGAACATCTCATGTGAGTGGATTCATACAATATCTGGTCATTTGTCACTGGCTTCCCTCACATTATGTTTTCAAAGTTAATCCATATTGTAGCATGTATCATTACTTTATCCTTTGATATTGCCGAATAATATTCCATTGTATGGATATACCACATTTTGTTTATCCATTCATCAGTTGGTGGACATATGGATTGTTTCTACTATTTAGCTACTATGAGTAAACATGCTATGAACTATGTGTACAAGTTTTTATGTGTACAGATTTATGAAAATTCATGTACATATTTTTATGTGGATATATGTTTTCATTTCTCTTGGGTAGATTTCTCTAGGAGTGATTTTGCTGGCATATGGGAACTCTGTGTTTAACAGTTTGAGGAACTGCCAAACCGTTTTCCACAGCAGCCTCACTCCTTTTACATTTTGCATTTTACATTCCCACTAGCAAAATATGAATGTTCCAGTTTCTTCTTATCCTATTATTATCTCTCTTTGGTGATAGCTGTCCTGCTGAGTGTGAAATGGTATCCCACTGTGGTTTTGAATTTTGTTTCACTAATGACTAATGATGCTGAGCATCTTTTCACTTATTGTCCATTTGTAGGTCCTCTTTGGAGAAATGCCTATGCAGATCCTTTCCCATTTTTTATAGGACTATTGATGTTTTTATTACTGAGTTGTAGAAGTTCTTCATGTACTCTGGATACAAGTCACTTATCAGGCATATGGTTCAAAAATATTTTTCCCCATTCTGTGGGTGAGTGATCTTTTCAGTTTCCTGGTTGCATTATTTGCAATACAAATTTTTTAATTTTGGGGGACGCCTGGGAGTCTCAGTCGATTAAGCATCCGACTTTGGCTCAGGTCACGATCTCACAGTTTGTGGATTCAAGCCCCGTGTCAGGCTCTGTGCTGACAGCTAGCTCAGACCCTGGAGCTTGTCTTTGGATTCTGTGTCTCCCTCTCCCTCTGACCCCACCACACCCACCCCCGCTCACGCTGTCTCTCTCTCTCTCTCTCTCAAAAATAAATAAAACATAAAACAATTTTAAATACTAAATGTTTTTAATTTTTTAAAAACTTTTATTTATTTATTTATTTATTTGAGAGAGAACATGGAGGAAGGTGCAGAGAGAGTAAGGGACAGAGGATCCAAAGTGTGCCCTGTGCTGATGAGAGAGAGCTTGTTATGGGGCAAACTCGCAAACCGTGGGATCATGACCTGAACCAAAGTCGGATGGTTAACCAACTGAGCCACCCAGGCACCCCAATGTTTTTAATTTTGATGAAGTCCAATTATCTATATTTTCTTTTGTCATTTGTATTTTTGGTGCCATATCTAAGAAACCATTGCCTAACTCAAGGTCTTGCAGAAATTAATTCTAATGATGTTTCCCTCTAATAGTTTTATTTTTAACTCATACATTTAGGACTTCGATCCTTTTTTTTTTTTTTTTTTTAGTATTGTATCATATAAGGCATTCTACTTCATTCTTTTGTGTATGGATTCCAGTGTTCCAGCGCCATTTTGGAAAAGACTTATCCTTCCCACTGAATTGTCTTGGCACTCTTGCCAAAAACCAAGTGACCATAAATTTAAAAGTTTATCTCTGGATTTTCAATTCTGTACTACTCATCTGTACATTTATCCTTTCATGCCAGTACCACACTGTTTTCATTAATGTAGCCTGGAAGTAAGTTTTAATATTAGAAAGTGTTAGTTCCCCAACATTGTTCTTCTATTTCAAGATTGTTTTTGGCTGCCCTGGGACTCTGGCATTTCTATGATCAATTTTAGAGTCAGCTTCTTAATTCTTTTTAATTTTTTCCCCAAAAAAAAGCCAGCTAGGATTCTGATAGGGATTGTGTTGAATCCGTAGATCAATTTGAGGGAATATTACCATCTTTAGAATACTAAGTTTTCTGATTCATAAACATGGGATGTCTTTTCATGTATTTAGACAATCTTTAATTTCAGAAAGCTTTTTTTTTTACTGTAGAAAATCAACTAAAAATTACAGAAGGAATGATGATATTAAAAGATCATCATTTGGCAGTCATCCTTTACCAGTAATGATTGATTTGGATAAGAATCATCAATGAATACTAAAACTAGTGGGTTAAATAAAAGTTTGAGAGGTAACAAGGTATTTACATACTTTCAAAGTATCTCCTCAAAAGATACTTATTAAATAAGGGGAGGATGAAATAGTATCTTTACAGTGGGGAAAGGCTGTAGGCACCATCTTAACCTTACTTTCTCATTTAATCCTCCTGCCAAAATCCTTTGAAACAAAGACTGTCCTTAAGTCCATTCTACAGATGAGACACCTAAAGCCATAGAGAAAAAGTAACTTGCACAAGGTTACACCGCTAATAATTGGTGAAGTTTTTCTGATCCCAAAGCCTGTGTTTTTAATTGCAATGTTACACTGAACATTTTATTCCTGCCAACAAGTCTATTGTGTCAATAATTTATTTAAGTGGAGAAGTGTCAATATTGTTCTGAATGAAAGTCATTTGCCTGTCAATAAAAGTCACAAATAATGGCTCTTTATGCAAATATCCTCCCTGGACTCTTAGCCAGGAAAGAGCATTTCTCTTGAGAAATTTGTCTGCATTGTTTTACCAGACAGTGAGAATTATACAACTCATTTCTCTTTTTTCTTCTCTGCCAGGGAACTTGGGCTAAAATAAATGCTCAAGTGGAGTAACCCATTTGGATGCCTGGCAAAGTCAATTTATAGTTGGGGGAGCTGTTTTGTTCTTATTAATTGTCCTGTTTGTATTGTGTTTAATTTTGCAAGCAACCTCAAATCCTTTTTGGAAGTCAGTAGGACATAAATAACAAACTAGTTAATGAGATTGTGATAAACACTGTTGAATTGTGCCCTTCAGTAGGTGAATTGTCTGGTCTGTGTAACTCAACAAAGTTGAGTAAATGAGTAACTCATTAAAAAATGGTAAATTCATGAAGGAAGTTCAAAGATACAAAGAAAAGCCAGGTGAGGGGTTGTGAAGCTGTCAAAGACCTTGTACTTGGGTAGGAGGCACATGGCCTCTGGAAATCAGGGAGGAGTGAATGATAAGAAATGCAAGGCAGGTTGGTGCAAACAGGCATTCTTCAACTGGATGAGGGTGTAGACTGCTCGCTGTGGACCGTGGACCGTGGACTAGAAGGAAAACTGTCTGGTGAGTGAGCTCAGGTCATGAAGCCTCGAAGGAAAGGCTGGGTGGTGGGGTGAGTGGTGCTTCTCATATCAGGCCGAGAAGCATGGAGCTGATTTTCCAAACCAGGGCTGTAGACTGGCAGCTGTCATGGCATATCCGGCCACAGATTGTTTTCTCTGGCCCACACACTATTTTGACTAATTTTTAAATTAGTTGCCAACATTACAAATTGGAAAATTCATGCAAAAATTCAGATTTACAGCTTACCCAGAAAATCAGAAAACCTGCCCATATGGCCCACATTCTCACTTGACAAGGGTAACCTGGCATTGAGAAGCCCTCTTCCGCTGTGACCAGGCATGTGTGTGCTCCTAGTCAGTCCTGCCTTCCTCACTTAGTCATGCTTCCTGCCTGGCCCCCATAGGCATTGGAGTTTGTGACTGTCACCCAGGCAATAGAGAGTTGTTGACATTTCGTGAGAATAAAGAGAGACATTGATGCTTTATGTTTTATGATGCTGAATCATGGGATAGACTGAAGAGGAGAGAAGAGATTATACACGGGGAGACAAATAGGAGTCCAGGATGAGGATGGAAAGAAAACTATTTGGGGGAAAGAATAGTCAGGAATCCAGAAGCAATGGAAATTCCCCCATGCACAAAGCAGTCTCAGAGGAGAAGACATTTTAGGGTTCACTTGTGGGCACTTGGGGATGGAGTACTGTATGCCAGCCACCCGTCATTGTGCAAGGTCAGAACCTGCCCACTCCTTTCTCATCCCTTAGGCATATCAGGGCAATAGGTTTCTGCCATTGTAACCACTGAGTTCTGAGCTCCCTCCTCGGTGAGATGTCACACAGAGGAAACAATCTGCAACAGGGAATCATGGGGAATAACGGACACAATCTGCAACAAATGACTTCCTGAATGGGGGCAAATGGGTTTCTTTTATTTAGAGTTAGGATGAACATTTAGAAAAGGGAATTTTGTCATCACACATAAAAGGAGGGCATAATGTTGTTCCAAAGGCATGCTTTGAAAACATGCCTATACATGCACCCTATGTTATGGTAATGAGGTTTGTGCTCCTATTTGGGTGGAGATTTTAATGTCATAACGAGGTAGAGGTAACTGTTGGACACTCCATGGTCCATCTATGCAGGTGTGAGTCAGTGGTAAGGTTCACACTGGCCTAGGCCAGCGAGAGCTCTTGCTGCTGCTTGCTTCCAAAAGAGAAGGTCATCATTTCTGTGAAGAAGAAATAGGGCCAGTGGGGCTCTTGCTTCTGAGGTTTAACCTCCTTAACCTTTTGGGGCATGTCTACACCATGTCACCTCCAACAGGCTCACCCTGCAGGGCTGACATACAAACTCAGCCCCAGTGAATGGCTCTGCCTCAGTGAATTGCTGCACATACTAACTGTTAACTGAGCCACACCTTTCTGCTTCTTGTGATTTAGCAAACCTCCCCCATCCTTGTCTTGCGATGCCATATCCTTGGTCTGCTATTACATCCTTCTCCTTTAGTGAAAAGTCTCCTGGTCTTACTTCACTGTGGTTTATTCTCCATTTTTCTTGTTCCTTTCAATTCAAAATGGATAATTCTGTCTCTGCTTTGGGTGAAAAAGGTAGAAAGAATGTAACTCCTACCCTAACAACAAGAAAATCCTAACTTTTATTGAACCCATCAGAAAGTGGAGTTAGCAGGACACCCAAGTAGTCTGAAAACTAAAGAAAGATGGGCCCTTTTAAGGAAAAATGAGACACATCACGAATCATCTGTGGCAGGGGCACAAACCTCAATATATAGGACTCTTGCCCCGTTTGGAATAAAGCCCCAAAGTCCTGAGGGGGAGGGACAGAAAACTATCATCCCCAGAACACAGGTGAAGACCCATTGCAGGTGGCATAAGGGTAAAAAATAAAAGTCTACCCTGGGGTGGGGTCAGGAGGGAATCATTCTGAGCACAGAATCTTATCTTATTACCAGTAGAGGTCTTCTACTGCTAGAGGAATAGGAAACTCTCTCCTTCACAAGATCCACCAAAGTTACAAGGCAGAGTTTGGCTGCAGAGGAAGGTGGGCTGGATCACTGCAAAAGCCCCACCCCCAAGACCCATGGACACAGGGCCTGCCTAAGATCAAAGCTGGATTAGGAAACAGAATATTTTTGCCCACCAGCCCCATACTATCACTGAGGGGAAGGTGCATGACCACAGATACACTCTTTGAGGTGCAGACACGCAGAGAAGACTGAAAGCTGAGAATGTAGCAGAGATGATAAAAACCCTCTGCACCCCAGCAACCACCCTAAACATAAAGCATCTCCAGAAAAATTTGAAACTGGTGGGGCACTGAAGGTAACTACATCAACAAAACCCAAACCCAATTTTATTCCTGACTAGTTTGACCCAACCCCCACACTAGCAGCCAAGCAGCAGAAAAGGCTTGTGCATTTGCAGGCATTAAGTATTTCAGTCTCTACTGTTCTACATACCATGCCTGTCATTCAACCAAAAATTACAAGACATTAAAAAAAGCAAGTGAAAAACAATTCCCTGCTGAGAGATATAATAATCAAAAGAACCAGACTCAGAGACAACCCAGATGTTAGAACTATGAAACAGAGATTTTAAAATAACTATAAATAAGGGCGCCTGGGTGGCTCAGTCAGTTAAGCATCCAGCTCTTGATTTCCACTCAGGTCATCATCTCATGGTTCGAGAGATCGAGCTCCATGTCAAGCTGTCAGCACAGAGCCTGCTTGGGATTCTCTCATGTGCTCTCTCTGCCCCTCCCCAACTTGTGCTCTTTCTCTCTCAAAATAAATAAACTTTAAAATATTAAATGAGGGGCGCCTGGGTGGCTCAGTTGGTTAAGCGTCCGACTTCGGCTTCATGATCTTACAGTTCATGGGTTCAAGCCCCATGTCGGGCTCTGTGCTGACAGCTCAGAGCCTGGAGCCTGCTTCAGATTCTGTGTCTCCCTCTTTCTCTGCTCCTCTCCTGCTCATGCTTTGTCTCCATCCAGCTCTTGATTTCCACTCAGGTCAGAATAAAGAAACACTAAAAAAAAGTTTAAAATAAATAAAATAAAATATTAAATAAATATGAATAATATGTTGAATGCTCTGGTGAGAAAGATGAACAACATTCATGAATAGCAGAGAAATTTTAGCAGAGAGATGAAAACTATAAGAAAGTCAACTATAAGCGTTAGAATTTTTTTTAATAGTAACAAAGAGAAGAGAAATGCCTTCAAAGAGCTTATCAGAATACTTCACACTGCTGAGAAAAGAAAAGTGAACTTTTAAGGGAGGTCAAACCCCAACTGAAACACAAAGAAGGGTTTTAAAAAGAGCAAAAAACCATTTTAAAGGATACAGCATCCTGTAGATATTGGACAATAATGAATGGTGTGACAGAAGTGTACTTGAAATCCCAGAAGGTAAAGAGAGAGGCAGTAAGGCAGAATAAATATTTGAAGAGACAATGGCCAATAATTTTCCAAAAATAAAATAACATAAATTACAAACCCAAGAAGGTCAGAAGGCCACACCAGAATAAATAGCCTGTTCTCTACAATACTAACAAACAAAAAACTCAGACATGTCCTATTTGAACTTTTGAAAACCAATGATATGATAAGGAAAACATCTGGAAGGCAGCTAGGGGAAAACAGACATGTCGTATATGGAGGCATGATTATAGAAGATTTTTCATCAGAAACCATGGAAGCCGGAAGATAATGGATTAACATCTTAAAAGTATTGGAAGAAAAAGACCTGTCACCCTAGAATTCTCTCTCTCAAAAATCAACATAAAATAAAGACCTTAAACAAATAATTGCAATATATTATGACAAAGGATTTGTATGTCGAAGGTATAAAGAACTCTAAAAAAAAAAGCTCAAAACACTAACTTTTTTAATGGGCTAAAGTTTTGAGCAGACAATTTACCAAAGAAAATATACATATGGTGAATAAATACATGAAAAGATGCTCAACATCATTAGTCATAAGGGAAATGCAAATTCAAACCACAGCAAGATACCTATTGGAGTGGCTTCAAACCAACAAAAATCTGGCATCCCTGAATGCCTATGAGGATAAGGCAGCTGACGCTCTCATGCACTGGGGAGGTCTGGAGACATTAAACAAGAACTTTTTAGTTAACATTGTTCTTTCTATTCTTTTTTTTTTAATTTATTTTTTAATCTACTTGAGTGTAGTTGACACACAATGTTACATTAGTTTCAGGTGTACGATATAGTGATGTGACAAATATAAGCCCTAAGCTCTGCTCACAAGTGTAGCTGTCATCTGTCACCATACAAGACTGTGACAATATCATGGACTTTGCCTTAGGCTGCGCCTTTTATTCCTCTGACTTATTCATTCCATAATTAGAAACCTGTACCTCCCACTGCCCTTCTTCACCCAGTTTGTACACCCCCCAATCCCCTCCCTGCTGGCAACCATCGGGTTGTTCTCTGTGTTTACAGGTCTGATTCTGCTGTTTGTTTATTCATTTGGTTTTTGGTATTTTTTAGATTCCATGTCTGAGTGAAATCATATAGCATTTATCTTTCTCAGTCTGACTTATTTCACTTAGCATAATACATTGCAGACAGGAATACCAAATGGTATAGCCATTTTGGAGAGCAGTTTGGCAGTTTCTTATAAAGTTAAACGTACATGTATCATAAGACCAGCAAATCTCATACCTGGATAGTTATCCAAGAGAAATGAGAACTTATGTTTACATAAAACTTGAAAATGAACACTTAAAGCAGCTTGATCCATAATCACCAAAAATACTGGAAACCATCCAAATGTCTTCAAGAAGGAAAGGGCAAATAAACTGCAGTCCATCCATACCATGGAATACTATTTAGCAATAAAAAGGAATGAACTACTGATACACACAATAACGAGGTTAAATCTCAAAGGCATTGTTTACTGACAGAAGCCAGACTCAGAAGGCCACATACTGTATGATTCCATTTCTACCATATTCTGGGAAGGCAGAATTATAGGAACAGAAAACAAATCTTGGATGCCAGAGGCAGGAGATGGGTAGAAGGGTTGACTATGGGAGAGGCATGAGGGAACTTTCTGGGGGGCTGATATGTTTGGACCACTCTGGGCCTTTGTTGCACCTCATAGAACTAACCATAAGCTAAAAAGGGTGCATTCTGCTGTGTGTAAAATCTACGTTAATTAGAAAAATGGGCAAGCCAGGCGCTATTAGCTTCTGTCTTGGACTCATACTGCCAAGAAGCTTCTTGGCTGTGTGGAATAGTGGCCCCACATCTTCCCTGCATCCGCACTAAAGCGTTCTGGACAGGAAAGGCCTAAACACAACAATTCAGCCAGGATGTATCAAATACCTACTATTGGTAAGACCAGGTCAAGACAGTGTATGGGGAAATTGACTTATGTTCGGTGCCTTTTTGTTCTTATCTGGACTCACTGCAGGTTGTTACCCACGCAAAAACTTATAAAGGGCTTATCCCACCAAACAGAGTCTCCTTGCAGGGCTGACTGGACGGCCGCTCTGCCAATGAATCAGAGGCGGAGCCCTCTCAGTGGCTTCACAAACCAGGGTGAACCAGGGCAAATCAACTTCCATCTCCCACATGCAGCATAATAACATTATGTGTGGGGCACAGGCCAGCCCTGGACAGGCCTGGGTGACAGTGAGGGGGCCGTGGAGCACATGCTTCCCCTCCTGCCCTTGTCCGGATGAATGTGCTGTTTGCAGTGTGATCCAGGCGGCACCATTCTGTGGGCTCCAGGCTCTCCTCAGCCATAGCTAAAGACGTGCCCAACCACAGCCCACCCCAAAAGGGACACCAGATTTCTCCCCCTATTGCTGGTGCACACCTGCCTTGGAGACTCAGATATGCCTCATTGAAGTGCCTGTTCCACAGGCCTTGTCTGTCTTGGTCATCACTATGCTGCCAAGACCTGGACCCGTGCACAACCATCCTCAGGAAATGCTTGATGAGGGACTGAATGCAGATATTGGTTTCCCCAGACAAAGTCCGCTCTAGAAACAGCCTGGACATCCAGAGGCTGTATCGTCAGGCAGAGGCCCTGGCTCACAGAGGGATCTGACCCCTCTTTGCAAGTCCTACATGGGGCCAACATGGCTCCTGGAACCAGAGCCCCTCTCTCGGGCCACATGGGTCTTTATCATCATAGGGAGGCTGGGGGAAGCATCCATGGACAGAGTTTTCCCCTGACCTCAGCTCTGCCCATTCTCCTCTGTTCCAAGAAAAGAGAAGGAAGAACAAAACAGAAACCCAGTCCAGTAGGGCCAGAGCCAGCCAAGGGTACTGCCCAAGCATCACTCGCTAGGCCGCATCCCAGGGCCTGCACTGATCCCTGGGAGCACAGCCACTATGCTGCCGGCGGATCAAACCACCCAGCAGTGCAGCTGGAGCTGACAACAACAGCCAGTCAGATGCAGGGGCGAGCAGAGATTGGCCAAGCCAAGCAAGGCTTGTAGTTCCTGGCCTCCCTCCCACCCCCAAGCTCCAGGCCGGGTGTTCCTCCAGCTGGGGCCTCAACCACGGGAGTCAGCTCTGGTTCTCAGGGCCTCAGGGTCATAGTAGGCCCCTGGGATCTTAATCTGCTTGCCTGGCCTGGCCTGAAGGGGCCTGAACTGTAGTACAATGATACCAGGTCCATGTCTGTCCCTCAGAATAGTTATACTGCATGCACCCAGGCATTTGGACCCCCGTGACACACAGGCCTGGCTTCCCATCCTCACATCTCCCACAGTGTCAGCTTGTGTCCTGTGCTCCACACGCATCGATCAGCTTGCCTTGCCACACCCCCAGCTCATCCTGTACGTCCCCCGACCCCACTCCCCCGGCTCGTCCTGTATGTCCCCCCACCCCACTCCCACAGATCGTCCTGTATGTCCCCCCGACCCCACTCCTCCAGCTCATCCCGTACGTCCCCCCACCCCACGCCCCCGGCTCATCCCGTACGTCCTCTACCCACTCATACTACTGCCGATGTTGTTCTCTGCACCTGTGATGCCTCCACTCCCATCTTTGCTTAACAAAATTCTATCCATCCTCCCAAACTTATCTTGGGTGATGCATCCCCCACAAAGCTTTTTTGATCCTATCTACCCAATGGTCATCAACTAGTGAGGAGGGGAGACCAGGGAACGTTACCATAATTACACCACACCCTCCTGTCCCCTTCACTATGATCCTGCCACTGGAAACAATGAGAATTGACATCATATGGTAGCTTCCCCTCAACAAACTGAGAGCTACCTCTGTAACCAGACGTAATTATTCCATCTTGGTGGTGCTACATGGTGTTACAGTGATTTGTGAACTTGGCTTTGAAGAGTTTCTTCTGGCTGCATGGCAGTGTTGCTTAAGGAAGGCTGACTGGCTGTCAGTTCACGTGGTACAGAAGTCTGCCACCCACTGGCCCCACATGGTGGACCTTGCCAGCATCTCTGAAAGGACCAGCCTCAGGCTTGTCTCCTCTTAACCACTCACAAGAGACTGGTGTGTAAAGCCAACTTGATAATTTATGTGGAAATCTAACTAACAGATGATATTAACCTAAGCCTGACCAGCTCCTCCTCTCCCTATAGGCATGCTGTACAAGAAGCTAATTATAAATAGAACGTGGTTTGGAGAGCCAGGAACCAGAGCAGCAGGGAGCAGTTAAGCCACTTCATCATTGGAGTATTTACCACACTGGGTTCTGTATATCAGTCAGGTTTCTGCACTGGTGATGCCATGTAACAAACCTAACGCCTCACGGGCTGAAAACACCATTGTTCATTCCCCATTCACAAGTTTGCAGGGGGACAGTGGAGGCCCCTGTTTCAGGGTGCAGTGTGAGTGCAGCTCAGCTATACATGTTTCTCATTCTGGGACCCAGACTGAAAGGGCTTCTGGGACAAACTCTTCTCGTGGCAAATGGCAGAAGTGTACGCAGCAGGCAAACATGCAGACACATTTGAAGCCCCTGCTCACATCATGGCTACGCATTCCACTGGCTGAAGCCAGCCCAGGCCAAAGACAACAGGGCTGGGACGAGACTCCCCTCAGGGAAACCACAGCAAGGGCAGGGGAGGAAGGAAGAATTGTGTACAAATAATGCAAGCTGCCACCCACGGGTAGCCTAGGCAGTGCCTCAGGGCCACAAGGACCACCCCCCTCTGCTGCAGGGTGGGACCAGGGTGCCAAATCTCCAGACGTGCTGGGGCAGGCGGGGAGGCAGGGGGAGGGGGGCTCTCCCATGACTTGCTTTCTGCTCCACACAATCTTTCTTGATATAAGTTCCGCATTAAATCCAATTACAGTCCTGCTGACTGAGAACTCTCTCTTAAGGTGACTTTGTGGACTGAGCTCTGATGCAGGAGGTCTCGAGTCCATAATTCAGCTTCTCCAAGGTGAACCTTCTCTCCCTTACTTCTCTGATCTTTCATGATGCCTCACTGCCTGCCCGGGAGAAGGCCACTCTGCGAGGGCAGGGACCACGTGTTCTTCATCTTAGAATTTGTTGTCGTCTGCATGTTTGTGTCCCTCCAACTTCATATGTTGAAACCTGACCCCAAAGGTGATTAGGAGGTGAGGCCTTTAGGGGCACCTGGGGTCAGCTGAGTGCCCTAATCTTGATTTCAGCTGAGGTCATGGTCTTGCAGTTCATGAGATCAAGCCCTACATCAGGCTCTGTGCTGACAGTGCAGAACCTGCTAGGGATTCCCTGTCTCCCCTCTGCTGGTGCATCCTCTCTCTCAAAAAAATACATAAACTTAAAAAAAAAAAAAAAGAGGTGAGGCCCCTAGGAGGTGATTAAGTCATGAGGGTATAAGGCTTCTGCCATCGTAAATGGGACTATTGCCCTAGTAAAAGGGACCCCATAGAGCATCGTAGACACAGTCTATGAACCAGGAAGCTCCTACCAAACACCAGACCTGCCATGATTCTGGGCTTCCCAGCCTCCAGAACTAGAAGAAATAAATGTGTGTTGTTTATAAGTCACCTAGTCTTGTTATAGTGGCCCAAACGGACTAAGGTAGAATTTCCCCAACTATCTCAACACCCCTACACGGAATTGAGGGTTGGCTTCCAGAAGCTTCAGGAAAACTGATGGGAGGGCATCCATTTTCCTTGTCAGCACCCGCGCTCTGCTCCGTGAGAAGGCTGGGCTCTAGATCAGCAGCGCATCTGCAGCACCCAGAAGGGCGCTAGCCTCGGACAGAAGCCTAATAGTTGTGAGTGAATGAACGAAACAGTGAATTCTTGTTCTACTCCTTTCATCGCGAGCTGCCAGTGACTTCCCCATCTTCTCTGCCTCTCAGCCTGACAGCCTGAGAATTGTCAAGGACATCTCCTAGACCATTGTCCCTGCCGCAGCTCTGCCAAACAGGCACTTCTCACGGGAGGACAGAACAGAACGTTCCCTCTCAACACCTTTTCCCACTGGTTTTTGCATTTGCCTCCCTCAGACTCAACAATGGCTGATTCAAGGCCATGAGTCATGCTGGCTCTGAGTGTGAATTAATGGGGGCTGTTGGACGTCACAAGAATCACACCCACTGACAAGGTGCTGCTCTGTGTTTGCTCAGACACCAACAAGGAAATGGTCTTCTGGCCTTCTGGGGAGGCCACAATTCCAGCCCATCCCTCGCCTTCCACAGGTAATTGTGCGGATGCGCCTGTGCCCTCCTTCCCGTGGCACACCCGTGAGCCCTGCTCCCAGCCTCAGTGCGCTGTTCTGACCAGGCACGCCACTCAGGGAGGCCACTGTGTCCTGCTCCTCTGTGCAGAGCGCCATTTCGGGGAGCAGGCACAGCGCCCGTTGCCAGAGAACCATTCAGAAGCGAACACTGGAGTCTCTACTGACTGTTCTGTTCAGCCCTTACTCATTTTTAGTACACATTCAGTACGTGAGAAAAAGGTGTTTCTCTCCATCTCCAGACACGGATGGGAAGGGGAGGCGGGGCTCCTGCCACAGCACGTTTCCTTTCCTGTTCCTTGTTTCAGAGGTTAATTGGTGTCCACCAGGGTCTGCTGGTGCATTTTTAACAGCACTGTCATGGCCAGGGGGCATTTACTGATATAATAGGAAATCAGATAGAAATGAAAAACAACTTTTATCTCCTTGGGGGCCCTTGGGAGCCCTTGGGGACCCGGCTGCTCCTCCCACAAGGCAGCCAAGGCTTCCACATTGTGACTATTCTTCGGCTGAGCGGCCTGGTTCCTGCCATCAAGTGGGTCACTGTCCCTGATCATGACAGGACAGGGACACAATTAACTGCCTCGGGTGGGAGTGGTAGTGAAGCCCCAGAGGAAGCAGGGGATCTGTTTGCATGTCAGGCTCACTTTTCTCAAGAAGGAAGAAGAGTCCTACTTCTAGTCAACAGGAGCTGGCGAGCACCCTCAGGCCCCCAGTGATTGGACGAGGGGGAGGAATCAGGGGGAGGCATCAGACGAAATCTCTGCTCCTCTTGGACTCTTCCCTACTCCCTTCTCTTCTCTAAAGGTGTCCTTGACACAGCACAGTGGGCAGCAACCAAGAACAACAGTATCACAAGCACATAGCACTTTACAGCTTCCATTTTTTCCCACAGCTGTTTTCTTATTTATTGCTCGCCACCCTTTATATAGGTCTTGTCGCCATGCCCATTTCATAGACCGGAAAACTAAGGCTCGAGAACTGTCCACAGCTCACTAGCCAATGAATGGTGAAGCGGGGCCCAGTTTTGTCTTTGGTCAGCCTCTCTCATGTGGATTATTTCTATTGATCCCACACAGAAGGAGGGGGGGTGACACTATTACCCTGAGACTCGTGGTTCCCATCCAAGTTGAGGGGCTTCTCCTGGCTGTGAGCTGTGGGCTCACACGGCCAATGCCATCATCTAGGAGGAGCAAACCAAGATAAGGGGTGCTTGGGAACTAAGGCATCAGTTTCTCCCAGCAGGACGGGATCGCTGGTCTTCTGTAAAATTGTGTTCGCGTTCGGGCTGGTTGCCAAGGGCAGAGCTGATGATTCCAGTAGCTCGCTAATACCCATTAACTTGCTACCTGGGAAGTGCACCCCCCACTTCCCACCAGACTGGTCCCCTCCATCTCTCCTGAAGTTTTCCCTTATTTCCAAATTAATCCACATCCTGCCACCACTGCAGTAATTGGGGGCAAAAACCTCAAAAAACCTCACCTTATACTGCGTGAAGATGGAACTTTTCTTAAAAAAATTGCTTCCCCAACCAATAGTGCCCCTAATGGAACCAGAAAACTGAGTTCTTCTCTCTGGTCTCTCAGATGCATCTTATAGGCTCTTGGCTTCCTTCATCAGGGGAGTCATTTTGTTTCTGTGGAGTGTGCCTTGTCTTACACCGAGCCAGGGCTTGGGGCTGGGGGAAAGAATTTGGACAGAAATAAAGAGATCTAGGCTCCTTTTGTTCTTTGCAGACAGATGCCTGAGAACTTTCCAGCGCCAGCCAATAAAAGGAAAGCCTATCTGGTCACAAGACTTAGTCTATTAATTTAGTTAAGCCTGTAAAGCAAGTTCTTTATCAGATTGTGTTTTTTAAAATGATAATTGCCATAGCATCTGGCCCTGACAGAAAGGAGCTCAGCATCAGAAGTTGTTGTGTGCCAGTGTCCTAATGACCCAGGGATAGCAGCCTTCACCGGGAAAAAAGACAAATGTCAATTAGCACAGACTTTCAAATCCGAGCCAGAAATTTCTCAAAGCCAAGGCCAATAGCTGCGGATCCAGGGTTCACCCAACACACCCACACACAGTTTTGTCTTGCCTGCTCTTAGATTAACTAACCTAAATAGAAATATAAATTTAAATTGGAGCTAAGACCCCCACCCCCCACATCATGAGTGATTCCTCTGGAGCTCGTGACCCAGGAACTGCCACATTCTCGAAAGCAAGTGACCTCCAAACATCCCAAAATCTGCTAATACTATTTAAATATGACTGTCACAGCCTGGGTTCTTCCTCCCCAGCCTGAGTTCATTCCTGTCCCTATGGGAACAGAATAGGCATGACCTAATGGATTCCTCTGGGAACCTCCCTGCCTTCCTCTGCTGCCATTCAGGGATTCAGGATCCCGATGGAAGGAACGCAGATTGGGCCCCACCCTCTTCTCTACAGTCCTGACCACAGCCACTGGCGTCCTCCTGGCACTGGCTGCCCCGGGCCCTGAGCTTTCCCTCCCCCAAGCCTGTCGCAGAGCTCCTCCTAAGCCTGGGGACTGGGGGGGAGAGGGAGGGGAAGTGGGCTCGCCACTGCCACCGGGGTTAACTGGTGGCCTGGATTTCAGTTCTGAGGGTAGTGGTGTGTCTCAGCTAGTGTCCTTGGAAGTAGCTCTCCCAGGATGCACATCCTTCTCAGATGAAGGATGCCCTGAGGCTCCCTGCTCTGACCAGCTCCTCCTTCCAGAGGTTCCCCTGGGGGTTTATGGCATACACCCTCCAGGAGTAGGGGCAGCCCCCCTTCCACATAAGGCGGAATCTAATGAAATGTGAATGGGAGGCTTCTGCTGTTCTCTGAGGCTGAAAGTCTACGTGGGGCTGAGTTCTCCCCAGACTTGTGCTGTTGTTCCTGCCAGAGGCGCGGACTCACAGACACTGACACCCTGTAACCAACTCTACCTACGGGTTCATGATGAGGACCAGACAGGTCAGTCAAGGAATCACTGTGAAGACAAGAACAAGACATGCATCCTGCTCCCCGTTCATTCATTCATTCATTCATCTGTCCAGCTAGCCAGCCAGCCGTCCACCCAGGGAGCCTGTTGGCCAGCCCTTGTCATAGGTAGCATAATGCTGAGTCCACAGTGGGGGGTTAATCACTCTGCTAAACTAAGAAACTGCCAAACAGGCTGACCTTCGTGCCTGCCAGAGTCTCAGATCCTCACATGCGTTCCCCTTCTTTCACTGGCATTAAAGGTGTACAGCCAGCCCCCCCCTATTTAGTATTCTTCTGATGGAGTATCAGAGAAACTGTATGAAATATAACTGATGGGAGCAAACCAGATGTAACAGACTTTTCACTGGAAAAATTCCACTTCTTCTAGCCACTGATCTCCAATTCATGCCTCAGATTTTGCATGGTCTTTTGGGAGCAGCCTTTGAGGTCTGAGTGAGGCTGGAGCAAAATAGATCCTGATGCTTTGGACCCAAGGAGGCCCTGAGGTAGGAGGACCCCAGGTGTTCCCCGCAGCCGGAGTTTCATCAGCCTGGTGGTGAGGGCAAGGCCTTCACTATTTGTCTCTGCTCATTATTTCCACTGAAATCACGAGTCTTCAGAGCGCGGAGATCTGGATCAGCTGATCTCCTGGGCTCTGCGTATGCATCTCATTGTCTAAAGCCAGAACACAACGTACAAGAAATGGGAAACCGAGTGTCTGAGTGGTGCTTGTCATTCACGAGGATCAGGCAGCAGCTCCCCCTCATTTGAAGCACTAACGGTTCGGGGTGTTGATGCCGGGTGCCGTATCAGCGGGCCCTCCAAACCCTCTTCAGGAGCAATCCTGTATTGTGTGAATTAATTACATCACATAAAACCACCTCACCCAGCATCCAGGGGTCCGCCCTTGGGCAAGAAGAAGGGAGGCGCAGGCCTGCGCCAGACCGAACTGTGTTCTCTGTGTGCTCCGCTGTGCAGCAGCCCTGCCACATCTCTCCCAGAGAGAGTCACCTGAAAACCGGAATCCCCTGAGAGAACGAGGGGGCGCCACTTCCTTTGGTGTCTCTGGAGGCAGCCCAGCAGAGCCATTCCTGTCTTGGGGGCTGGGGAGGTGTCGTGGTTCAGAAAGCAATTGTGCCCTGGCCTTCCTAAGCGTGAACACAGGTCATCCCGGCAGCTGCCGCCGTTTCTGGCTCACTCGTCCTGTGCCAGGCATGAGCTGACCTCATCATCTCAGTTAATGCCCGCGACGACCTTGTGGGGTAGAGACTGTTACCTCGCATCGCAGACCAGGAAGCAAGGCTCAGTCTGGTGACTCGCCACATGGCTGGTAAGCAGGTTGTCTGCATTTGGGGAGTTGCGTGCCTCTCGTGCAAAATTAAAAGGGTGCAAAATAAAAAGGGTCCTGCATCCCCATCCCTGCCCTGCAATCTGTGCTATGCCCTCTGGACACCTCGTAATGTTCCGAGCGCACAGCAACGCTGAACCATCATCTTCTGACTCAAGCCCATACCCCATGCCTTTGTCTTTTAACCAGATTTTCTAAGCCGTACAAGTACATTGGAGGTAACCTTGACTCTTGCCACCTGTTACACCCAATGGGGAATGCTTTCTGCCTGGACCAGCATTTCTCCCCTGCTGCCTGTACCACCCTCTCTTTGACCTGCTCCGTCTCACTGCCACAGCTTGCCAGACCCATTAGGTCCCATAAACCCATCTGCCTGTAGGCATGGCTTTCCATTTTCTGCTCCATTGAGAGGTCTCTCCTGGGACCAGTACTGTCCAGCCTCAGTTTACCCCTAAAGCCTCATTTGCTACCACCACCCTTCCCTGCACACACAACCAGTCCCTGTACCCTCTTCTTTTAGCTCTGTTCCCCAAACATACCACGGCCTTTCATGGCTTAGCACCCACACACCTCCAGGGATAGTCAGTGCTTCTGAGTTCCTCTCTACCTGGGTGCCCCACAACTCACCCCTGAGCGTCTCCCTCCTGCCCCTCCATCCTGTGCTCTCAAGGCCATGGGCTACCACCCATCTCTGCTCAGCCAGCGCTCAGCTCTGGCCTGGCACCCTGGTGCAGCTCAATGAGAGCTGGACAAATAAACCAGGGGTAAGAGAGAAGAACCTGTGGTCGCTGCCTGGGCCAGGACCTGTGTGAACTTGAACGTTCGAGTTCCTGGCAGTAACGGAGGACAGGCACACAAATAGCCTGGGGCTCACGATGAACTAACAGCCTTCTCTTCATCTGCACCTCCTGAAAGCGGAGTTGATGTGCCCTCTGGGTTGGGGGAGACTGGGTTGAGCACCTCATCAAACACTCTGGGTGCCTGAGTCTCTCCACCTGGGTGAGTTGACCTACCGCCACGACTGCCCAGGGCCCGGGGCCGTCAGCTCCTAGAGCACCCAGGCAGAGGCACCCACCTTCCCCTCCTCCCACCTGCCAAAGGGGCCCTGTGCCTGAATTAATTAGGCAACAGCGAGCCTTGATGTGGGCTCCGTTTCTGACTGTGCAAAAGTTTGCAGGAATCACGAAAAATGTCCTCCAGAGACCATCAAGAACACCAAATCCTTTGAGAGCCTCTTCATCTAGCTGTCTCCTTCCCTGCGAGGCTAGAAGTGCACCCATGCATCCAGTCTGAGGCTCTACTGCTTCCATAAATATGCAAAGCTGTTTGTTCAGTGCTGTGAACGCGGAAAAGAAGCCACCGCCACGCGGGGGACTCCGCTGGCTGCCTGCCAGTGTCCCCCACCCTCCCCCCCAAGCACATAACAGGACCAGACTCCCGTGAAACATCAGGCTGCAGCGAGCTGGCCGCCTGTGCATGCCACCAACTCCGGCCGTCTAAACAGGGCGATCCTGTCCCTGGTGCAGCAGGTGACTGTTTCAGGTGACCCAGGGCTCAGCCAGTCAACCCACAGCATTCCTGACATTGCCACAGGGACGGACATGTGTTCCAGTTTGGGGGAATGACACTGAAGGACAATTTGCTAGGAACTTCCTAGGGGAAAAAAAGTTTTTGCTTTTCTGATTTTACCGTATCTCAAAAGGAAATATGGTAGCGGTTGCTCCGGCTGAAACTCTGGAGGCCCTTTTGCCACCATGAGGGAGGCTGCTTGGAGTCAAAGCTGCCATCCTGGAGGGCAGAGCCTGAGAGAACACAGGGTGCTCGATAGCTTTATTGAGCTACTGGCTCAAACCAACCCTGAAATGCATCTTATCTTGGAATCTTCCCATTGTGTGAGCCAGTCAATCCCCTTTGGTGGTGGAGCCAGCGGGAGAGGAGTTTTCTTTTTCTGGCTGTCCTAACGGCCTCAGTCCACCCTGGAAAATGGCTTCCCGCAGAGGTGGGTGCTCTGCGCCCGTGTGTCCTCAGTGTCCCTATCAGTAAAAGTGCTGGTTTATCAACCTTGCAGTGGATCCAGAGAGTAAACGTGGTTGTTGCAAATTTCCCCACACACAGAAGGTGCTCAGTAACTGATATTTTCTCCCCTTGCCTTAGGCCACTTCAAGAGTCAATTACTCCAGGATTTCATTATAAAATTTTAATCGTAATATTTGCCTTTCTTTCCTGAAGTGGTTGTTTTTAGGGTAAAATAAAAGATGTGAAAAAAAACTGAGCAATATGGAAACCTCCACGTTGTTAAGGCATGAATATTACAGACTCAGAGGGGCTCGATGGCCATGATCCACTAGGCTTTGCTATCCCTGCTGCCTCCTCTGGGAAGGCCACCCAGACATTTCCCTCCTCTGGGCTCTCTTGGCCCCTGAGGTTCTCCCGTGACTCTCCTCACAGGCACAGTAACTGCACACTGACTTGTCTGCATCCTGACCAGACGCTGTGAGGACACATCTGCATTTGTTTCCCCTGCCCTGTGTCTCCTACACACGCAGGGCAGAGGCTGGCCCTCCTTAAATAGTTCTCGGAGAGCGAGAGACTCCCGGGGCCGCTGTGAGCGGCACCTTGGGAAAACTAGAAAACAGCATCCCTCCAGGCAGCTGGTGGTCAGTGGGCACTGGTCTGGCCTGCAGACAGTGGTCCCGGCTGCCCCATCAAGGTCATGGTGATTTTCTGTTGTCATTCTCTGCCGTTGTCCACCCATTCTTTTCAATACCCCCCCCCCCCACCACATCTCCGTCTCTGCCACATGCATCTTCTGGTTCTCCCCCTTGCTCTCCACACCCCCACCCTTGAGCTGGCTCTGGGGCCTCTGAACACTGCAAGCCTTCCCCCAGCCCCCGTCTCTTGCTTCTGTTTCCCTCCACACATCAACTCCTTTCTCTCCCACTGTGGATGGGCTTTTTCCTTGTGAAAAAAAGATTCTCAGCCATGGCAGCTCTGAACTCACCTCCTCACAGCATGGCCTTCCCAGAGGAAAGAATACAAACTTTAAAATCCCAGGGAAGCACTCTGATTGGCCTGGCTTGAGTCATAGGCCCTCCCCTGGGGCCAATCCCTGAGCTAAGGTGCTATGGTTGGCACCTCCCACCAGAATGACCCCATTAGAGTGATCTGGTCACCCCAGGAGTGGGCAAGGGCTCTGGGCAGACGGATAGAGTCCACTGCACCCCCAGAGCACGAACTCTGCTTAGCTTAAGGACTGTCCCACATGGCCAGACAGGCACCTGTCCTTCCCTCCCTCAACAGCCCTGGCAGAGAGGAGTCACTGAGTGTACAAGAAATCTGATGCTTACCTCCAGAGACACATGTTGCACGCAGAGTTGCAAAAAGTAAATTGAAGAAGAAGAAAAAGCAAATTGAGACACACAGAGATCTGACAGCCCAGCAGGGGCTCAATAAATGACACCCTCTGAGATGCCTGGGTGGCTCTGTCGGTTAAGCATCCAACTTCAGCTCAGGTCATGATCTCGCTGTTCGTGAGTCTGAGCCCCGTGTCGGGCTCTATGCTGACAGCTCAGAGCCGCCTACTTCAGATTCTGTGTCTCCCTCTCTCTTTGCCCTTTCCCCGCTCATGCTCTGTCTCTCTCTGTCTCCCCAAAATTAATAAACGTTAAAATTTTTTTAAATAAATAAATAAAGGACACACTCTTCCTCTCTCTGTGGTCAGGCCTTTTGATGGCTGCGCCTCTGTGAACTGTCACTAGGTTTCTGTACCAGACATCTCCCCCAGTGCCCGCTGGTACCCGTTTCTACTCTTGTCCTTTGTCAAAATCCTGTTCAAATGTATTATCTAGGGACGCAAGGCCCTGCGTCACTAACTATTCTTGTCGGTCTTTAGTAACTTATGAACTAGTCCTTCAGATTAACCGATGAGAGAGCCCAAGTTCTCCCACCAGGAGGTATGAGGCTCGGCATGCCGCTGCGTGTAAAAGAAACAGCTCCTGGGGGAAGAGGTCCGCCCTCACCTGTGGGGATTCTGAGCAGCCAGAAAGCACCGTGAGGACCCAGGCACTTCAGGGAAGAAGGATGCTGGGGAGATACCACTGGCTCGTGTTCGAAACATTCGTCATGTTCCAAAGAAGAGGTGACTCTGTTTCTTGGGGAAAAAAAAAAGTAGAACATGGTCTGTGTCCACGTGCAGGTCAGAGGCCAGCTTTGCACACTTCCTGGGTAATCTCCAGCTAATCTCACCGAACCCCTAGACTTCCAGTGCTGGGGCCTGGGCAGCGCAAACAGGACCCTCCTGAAAGAAAGGTCAGTCAGGAGGCCCCGATGCTCTTGGGGCACAATTGATCTGAAAGCCACAGCGGCTGACAGAGCTTCCACGGGCTTTGGACGGCAAGAAAACACTCACCGCCATTTTCTTCTTATGTGGGTGGGAAAACCAGGGAAGACTGCAGCACAACTAATAGGGGGTTAACTTCAGGGGCACCCAGTCCCGCCCCGTTACCTGCCATTCCCTGAACCTTCCAGACCACATTGCTCCTTTGGACATGCTGCACCAATATTAGCGGTCATCAGTCATCTTCACTCTTCTTGTTAATTTAATTAAAAGTCATGTTTTGTACCAAAAGGGGAGACAGCTGCAATAAAGAGTTGCTCGCTGCTTTTGGTCAGTGAGACCCAGGGAAACCCGGCCAGGTGAACACAAGCTGCAGGTGACCAGGTACTGGATGCAGACACCCTGGCGGGGAGAGCACATGCCCTTATTCTTACAAGTTCATGAGTAAGGAAGGAGGCTCCATTGGTCAGGGCCTTTCGGGATTCGACCCCCATCTTCTGGGGGTAATTACAGCAGGGCTTTCCAATAGCATACAGTTTATTTGCCTTCCCACCCCCACCCCCCAAAAACAGAAACCCAAGGAAAGAATAGCAGATGAGATTCAGAATACTTTTTTGAATGACTGTCAGACTCACAAGTCTGGCTCTTTCCTCTCATTGATTGTCTACGCGGCCACCCTCCCCAACACCCACACTTTCCTTCCCCGGGAAAGGGCGCCTGCCCACCCGGCCTCTGGGCACCAGCTCTGAGGAGCAATTACCAGGTTCCTGGCTGTTTGCAGAAGCCACTAATATCAAGTCTCATCAATGACCACACTTCCAGGAAGCCACAGAGAGCTCTGTCCCCTGCCGCCTGGAATTTCATTTGGCTCTGGCACCAGAACCATCTAGAAGGGGATCAGCAGCCTGTCTGGGCACTTAAGCCATTTGTGGTAAGAGGATCCGGATGTGCAAATGGCTGAGTTCCCTGATATTGGGTTGTTTTTTCCCCCTAGATGAAAAACAGATTGTTTTTTTCAGCTGGCTGCAGTGCCATTCAAGTACTGACAAATAGAACTCATGGAGGCACATTATAGACATGGTAAGTCTTTTTTTTTTAATATTTTATTTATTTTTGAGAGAGAGAGAAAGAGAGACACAGCATGAGAAAGGGAGGGTCAGAGAGAGAGGGAGACACAGAATCCGAAGACAGGCCTCAGGCTCTGAGCTGTCAGCACAGAGCCCGACGCGGGGCTTAAACCCACGAACCGTGAGATCATGACCTGAGCTGAAGTCAGACACTTGACCCACTGAGTCACCCAGGTGCCCCAACATGGGAAGTCTTTAAAAGAGAAGATTTGCTTGCTGTGAGGCCCAACTTGGTGACAAGGGGTGTCTGACATTTTTGTTCAAGAGTCACTGAGCCCCTTTTTGTGCACAGTACCATGGTGCCTGGGCTGAAAAGGAGACAGATGCGTGATGAGGAAAACTGCAAGGCGAGGGGAGGGCATGGACATGCCAGGCTGAGGACGCCTCGAAGACCTAGGCCAAGGAGAGTACAAGAGGACCTGGCCAGGTGAGGGACCAGGGCTGAGGGAGTCATCCTGTACCACCAGGGCGGGGGCTGCCCGAAGGCCCGGCTCGATGTGGGACCAGAAGTAAACGCCCTCCCCCGTCACCTGTTACCTGAGCAGCGACTCAGGTGGTGGACTTAGGCAGGTAAAACGGGTGAGGCCAGAAGCAGGGAGCCCAGATAGGAGGCTTCCTTATGAAACATTTATTAAGCTCCTACTGTGTGTGGCAGTATGCTGAGTCCAGAGGGGCGACAGAGAAAAGATGGACCAGATCTTGCCTCCCCAGGGCTCCACTCTCGGGTGATAATCAGGGAGGTAGATGTTTTGATACATCGTGAAAAAAATAAACAAAAAGGAGAGGAAGCCGGAAGCAGGAGCCAGCCTTGTGGATGTTGGCTTTACTCCTGCCAACAGTGTAAACAGAGTGAGATGAAGATGTTCAAAGGGCTTTGGATCCATTCCTTAAACATGCGTTTCCCTTTTGGAATGTGTCAAGCCCTGGGGGCACAGAACACTCTAGAAACATGCATGCAGCCCTTTCAGTCCATTTGCACAACCTCACTCTCTCAGCTTCCTCTCCCCCCGCCCCTGGGCCCTACTGACGTTCCCGTCCAGAGAACTAAGCATGCTGCTGCCGGAGCCGGTCCAGAGCCTTTTCCCCATGCCTTATTTTATTTTATGTTTTTGAAGATCACACTCCTACTAGGAAACGTGGCTCATGTGGATGCCCCATGTAGGCAGAGGTGTTTTAAATGCCATGTAGACAGAGCACAACCGAGCCATGTCTGGATGCCGTACGTTTTTAGCCATGGAAAAAGAGCAGGGCTTTGTTGGCACTGCGGGGATTAAGTTTCAAATCTGTTAGATCCGAGATCCCAGTGGCTGCCAAGGCAAGTCACCCGGTTAAATAGCGACTCTACAAATAGATCACTGCCAGGAACTCCTCCCAACGGTGGCGCTGTGGGAGGACTTCGATGCAAGGAAGGGGGGAGCCTTTACTTCCCTCAGCCGATGTCCACCCTGCACCCCGAGTCACAACGGAGTCCCCAGGACACTCACTCGCTCGGGGCTCCTCTGCCATCTGGGAAAGGTGATTTTGGCACGTGCACCAGGACCTGCAGTCATTGTGTCCATTTATGTCTTTGGTTTCTGAATGGATGGTTTGGTGGCTTTGGGGCACCTTGGACTAAGGACATAAGAAGGAACAGGTAATGGCTTTTTCAGGCTAAAGCCTGCTTGTCCCCAGCATGGGGACTAGTGCAAAAGAAAACCCTCTTGGTCACACCAGCCTCCCATGACAGAGAAGGATCTGGGAACCCCTGATTCCGTTTAGGAGTATGTGTGGGAACATTTTCTCCGTTGGACGAAAAGGGGAACAGCTCGTGTACTACGATTCTGTGCTACAGTTCAATTTGGATTAACCCAGAATTCTGTGCCCCCTGGAGTGAGCACACACCCCGTAAGTCTAGGGATCCCCAAAGCTGCCCTAGTTTTGGACACCAGCCACACTTCAGGGACTACCAGGCCACCCGTCCTTCTGAGCAACTGGCTACAAATTTGGTGGTTTCCTCAACATCCTTGAATTTGATCATTCTCTGAAGCGACTCACGGGATTCAGTGCGTTACTGAGTAACCTCATCTCATGAGGGATAAAGACACCTATGTCCTGCAGTGTGGGGCTAACTGTACTGTTCTGCACATCCAGGAGGCGGCCCCACCTCTCCTGATGAGATTGGAAATCTCACACGTGCTCCGAAATTCTATGTACGCATTCCGCCCAAAAACCCAAGGCGCTGCCTGGGTTGGTAGAGATTTCCCCCACCTTTTATACAATCGAGAAAAGAGTTGGTCCCCAAGCTTGCATTTAATTCTGGTACCTTGGGTCTTGAGCTATTAAAACTTTATAGAATTCTTTCACAGCCTTCCCCTGGGACCTTCCCACGCTAGCGGGTGCTACACTTCAGAATTTATGCTCTTTCCTTTCCGAAATTGAAGATTTCATGTCTTTCCTTGCTCCATCTCGCCTGGGCCACAGTAGAACAAATTACCTTGGCAGCACACATCCTTACCAACTGGTAACACCGCAGGACACAAACTAAATCCACACTTGAAATAAATCTGAGCAGAATATTTTGAAGATCATCCAGAAATAATGTGCTGCTGGCTAACTGTTCTTTGGAGGTGGCTGCGTCTGGGCGTGTGGTCTCCGGGTGAAGACTCACCCCACAGAGACCCCGGAAGCTGGCCTGGGAGACGCAAGCCTGGGACGACGACGAAGGCCCCAGAAGAGCTGGAATTGGAGGAGTAAGGATGCGGGAGGACGCTTCCATCCTGCTCCCAGTTATTCTGAAATAGAGTCAAAACTAATTCAAATTTCTGATTATTGATTCTAAACTTTTCTTCCCCCAGTGCAAGCCAAGGAAGAGGCACCCGGCCCGAACTCAGCTGGGCTTTCTCTGAAAATATTTGTTGATAGAGGTGACCTCAGACTCCAAAATGAATCTCTCTTATGGGCAGCAGAAAAGATAAACAGGAAGAGAGGCTAGAAGTCTCAGTGAAGGCAGGCACCCACGGCGCCTTCTCCTCAGTTTACCCCCGAGACCTCCATCAGAGAGGCATCCAGGTCACCATGATCCTCGTCACACAGAGGAGGAGACTGAGATGATCAGCTTTTAAAATCTTGTCCTCTTCCGTAATAGTATACGAGGTGCGTGTGGCTTTCAAGCTCCTCAGATATTCTGGGGTGTCCCTCCTTCAGTTCTTCCTATGAAGTCCATTTGTCCCAATTGGACTTTTTCCAATCTGTTCCTTTATTAAATGGGAGGATGAGGAAAGGGACTTACTGGAACCTGTGGGGGGTACTGAATCTGTTATATGAAATGGGTGGGGCACCTCAGCCCCGCCTGGGCCATGGAGTTCCCCTGGACACATGACCATGACATTTGTAACAGAGATGTGCTCAGTGGGAAGAGGCAATTTCAGTCTCTTCACGAGTCATAAACGCCTCCCTCCAAAAGCACATCTTAAACTTTTTAGAAAATGCTTAAGTAAAATGAACCATAATCCTTGCTTGAAACTGTTTTTTGTTTTTTTTTTTTTTGGTAAGTATAGCAGCTCCATCATGAATCACACTAATTCTACTCTAAAATTACACTTGACCCCTCAAAGGAATTGGTCCAACTGCATACCTCCAGACCATGATTCAGCCCTTCTGAAGGCCAAAAATGTTATTTTGCTCTCCAACGGCTTAAAACAAATTGATGTATTTATATCCTACCAATCTGTAAGTTCTCAGGGTGTGAATTGGTTGTTTACTGTAAAGAGCAGACAAAAAGTAAGAATTGTAATAGTGGTGGTTCTGCTCTGAGGGCTGAATGCCAAGAGCAGACCAAGCCTTCTGGGATCATACTGGATACCCACCTCCGGGAGCTGGTGAGGGAGAAAGGCACCCCACGCGCCAAAGAGGAGCAAAGGCCCGCCCCCTCCTGCCGATAACTGCAAATTTGTCCCAGCAGCCACCGAACGAGTGTGGGTGACTGTGGCTGGCGTTCGCGGAAGAAGGCACTGAATCTCCACAGCAGCCTTGGAGGTAGTGGCTGGTGTCGCGCCCATGGCACTGAGGAGGGCCCTGAGCTGGGAAGCACGGGGCTGAGTCCCCACCAGGTTCTTGGCCGATGTTTCTCGAGCCCCACTGTGCGCTTAGAGCCCAGGCCTCCAGGCTTCCCGGCCGCCCTAAGCCCAGACACGGTGACCTTCATCAGAAGCTCTTAGGAACTGACTGTGTTTATATCGGAACAGACCTCTGTTGTGAGTTTTGGTCTCATCTGGGTGCCACAGGGCAGAGATGCCCACAGCCATTCGCACAGACAGACAAGGCCCAGCCGGCCTCGCTTGTTCCTGCAGGACAGTGCTCTGAAAAGCTGACGAGGAACCTGTGTTTCGCTTCCTTCTTTCCGAGCTGAGCCACAGCCAGAGATTAATTAACATAAAATACTTGAATGGCCGTTTTGATTTTCATTCGTGCATTCAGGGTCCTACCTGATCGGTGAAGTGAAGCGTTGCCTTTTATTTTTCCTCCTCAGATGTTTGGGTCATATGTCTCATTGGGTGAAAAGCGGGCTCCCAACACTGAGAGTTGTATTTTTTTAATAAAAATGGATTTGTGATCTGGGCTTATTTGTGTTTACAACTCACATTCGCAACAATACAGTAATTTATATGTCAGAAAACAGAGCTGCCGCCCCAGAGGCTGCAGAGCTGCCTACGAATGTCACTCTCTGTTTATGAAACGCCACAATGGCCCCCCGGGCCCTGCAGGCTAGCTTGCCCGGACTCAGGGCAGCCTGAGGACCCAGATGACCGCACGTGCTTCAGAAGAAGCTTATCATTCCAGACCATCCAGGGGGGTCTGGAACCAGAGACCTGAGCAGGACTGTGAGGTTGACCTTGGCCAGACCCCAGGACCTCTGGTGTATCATGTGCCACTGAGCTTCAGGGCCCCCGGACAGGGCTGACACAGGGTCACAACTGCAGATCAGGCAGGTGGCTGTGATGAGAGGGACACAGCCGGCTGGTCCTCCCTGCGCAATCCTAGCAGAGCCCTGGAAATATCGGTGATGCTGGGTTCCTGCTCGGAAGGGCTGTGTGGTGGTTGAATAATGTCCTGCAAGTTCATGTCCACCAGAATCTCAGAATGTGGCCTCATTTGAAAACAGGGTCTTTTCAGATATAATTAAGAACTTGCTGAATTAGCACTGGCCCTAAATCCAACGTAATGGTGTCTTTAAAAGAAGAGAGACTCAGACACTAAGAGAAGAAGGCTGTGAAAGGAAAGAGAGACTGCAGTGATGTGTCCACAGTGAAGGGACACCCAGGACTGCCAGGAGCCACCATGATCGAAGAGGCAGGAAGGACCCTCACCGAGAGCCTGTAGGGGAGCATGGCCCTGCAGACAGCTGGATTTCTGGACTCCTGGCCTCCAGAACTTTGTGACAATACATTCTTGTTGTTTTAATTAAGCCACCGGTTTGTGGAATTTTGTTAGGTCAGCCCCAGGACACGAGCACAGGGTGCTTTGCCTGTAAGTCCAGAGTGTCCTAGAGCCTCCCATGATCTTCCCCTGGCCTCGGGGGAGGCAGGGGCAGGGAGAAGGGAGGAACAGGACAGTGCTCTCTGACTGTCCCTGTCCCCACATTTTTCCTCACACTGGTGTCCTCACGCACCCTTGGAGCCGGTGGTGAAAGGGCCCCTTCACGTGTGAGGAAGAGAGCGCCGCTGCTGTGCCCTGGAACAGACCTGGGGCCGATCTCTCCTTTGTTTTGGGGGAGTTTTTAAAAGTTTTTTAAATGTTTGTTTACTTTTTAAAGAAAAAAGGACAGCATGAGTGGGAGAGGGGCAGAGAGAGAGGGAGACACCGAGTCCAAAACAGATTCCAGGCTCTGAGCTGTCAGCACAGAACCCAATGCAGGGCTCGAACCCATGAACTGTGAGATCATGACCTGAACTGAAGTTGGACGCTTGACCGAATGAGCCACCCTGGCGCCCTGCCCATCTCTCCTTTGTGACCTCAGGCAAGCAGTGGCCTCCCTCCCCACCGAAAACCTCAGTCTGTTCCCTCTTCAAGGGACGTTTAGTACCTTCTCACGTTCAGGGCCTGCCACAAACTGGACTCTCACTAAATGGTGACGGGCAGCACGACACGCTGGCCGGCATAGTGAGAATGGAAGTTTGGGGGCAGCAGGTGTCTTAGGAAGGCTTCTTGTATCCATCCCATGGAAGACCCCAGAAGGTTGAAAGCAAGCTCGGCCACTGTCACCGGCTGACCCAGAGCAGGGCATCTCTCCTGAGATCACATCAAGATGCTCAGAATGGACACTCTCGGCTGACCCAGTGACCACTGCCACCAGCCCGCGTAGCAGGACATGTGGCTGTCGGGAAGGAGAAAACCCACCGTAAGTCCGGAGAAGGAGGAATGGGAGGGGCCAGGCCCCCGAGCAGCAGAAACTAGTCTGCTGTCTGCCCTGAGTCAGCCCGCTGTGGGTTAGAGAGCACCTCCCACACCTCTTCCTGCCTCCTCATCCCATTCCAGAGGCAAAGCCCACAGAAAAAGAATGCCAGGTCCAGTGGGGGACCCCCGCACACCTCTTCACTGCTGCCTAGATCTGCCTTTCTACCCAGATGGTGCAGCGGGGCAAGGTGGGAGACGAGTTTGCAGGGGGAGCCCCAGGCCTGGTCGGGGAAGCTGAGGGGATGGACCCCAGGGGCCAGAACCCAGTGCCCAACCTGCATCCGGCATCATCCTGAATAGTGGGGACGGGAAGGTGTGACATGCATGGGCTGCTCACCACTACGGCACCTATGTCTGCAGCTCCCCCACTCTTCTCCTGAGGGTGGGCTCGCTGCAGGGCATGGGACCCTGGGGGACACAAGTCACCCACAGGGCAGAGTACAGGATGAGGCTACTTGGTTTAACTGTGTCTGATACATGCTGCTTCTGCAGGGCACAGCTGGCTCCAGAGATGGGAGCCCGAAACCAGGGAGAGGGGCAGGACTTTGGCCGTGGCATTGGCAGCCACACCCCATGGACAGGCCCCAGCAAGCCCACTGCCCTCATCTCCTCCGAGGTCACAGAGGAGGACAACAGGGCTGGGAAGGCAGGGGCAGAGGCTTGCCCAGGGCATGAGGCCAATGCAGGACCCAGGCTGGAGCAGTGGGGAGACTCCCAACAGCGTGATAGCTTGCAAACCGTCACACACCCACAGAGGGAGGAAGAACGTGCAATGGGCCCCAGAACATGAATTAAAGTGTGCGTTAGCAGAGGCGCAGTTAAAATCGAAACAAACAGGGTGTGCTAAGTGCAGGAGGTTTGGGCAAATGGGCTCACGGTGTCTCTTTATTTACCATACACCTGTTACCTGGCACGCAGGCACTCAGTGCCAGCAACAGAAACCTGCCGAGGATCCAGGCACCTGAGGGCAGAGACTTGATGCGTTTATACCTGGGCACCGGGCCACGGACAGGGCCTGTGCATTGTGCATGGAAGTTGCTCAGTAAACCTCAGCCGAACGACTGAATGAATGAATGAACGAACGAAACAATACTGAATCAATAAATAAGCTTAATAGAAGAAACAATCTAAACACCTAAATGCAGCCAGGAGGGAAATGGGATTTGAGCTGCAGAAAAAGAGAGCAGTCAATTCAATATGTGAGCAACCTAGTAAGGCTGCCAGGGGGAGGCAACATTTGGTCTAAACCTGAAAGACTGAATAGCGTTTTGGGAGCTGGTAAAAGAGACCATAAATATAAATATAAATAAATATAAATATATGTAGAAGTGTATCTTTATTAACCCAGAATCAAGGGTGGTATTTCCGAGGAACATGTACAAGGCCAAATATAAGCAGAGTCTAGAACACTGAGGCATTTTTATACGTGACAGAAGAGTCACACCAGGATCCCCAGAGGAAGTCGAGGTGGGGGAAGCGTTTGGCACCAGGCTCCGAGGGGAAGGTCCTGGGCTGAGGTGGCGTCTCAGCGAGTGGTTAGCTGCCTCTTCCCTTGCAGGGAACACGGCAGGGCCAGAGCCTCTGGGGCCCTCTCCAGAGAAGGGCCCATCACAGGCTGAGGGGCAGTGGTGGCGTAGGAGGGAGCTTGGCCCTTTCAGAGCCCTGATCTCACAGCAGCCAGATGGACAGGTTCCTTCCATTCCCGGCTCTCAGAAAAAAAATGGAAGCTTAGAGATGAAGTCACTTCACCGAGGCCGCCCATCTGGGGAGGAAGGAACTTGGATTTGCACCTAGGACCCAGAGCCTCTAGACCAAACTTCATGAACTCTGCACAACCGGATAGTTGGCAGAGTGGGTTGCCCGCTAAGAGGGGGCGAGGGGACCCAGCATTCAGGAGGAGCCCGGCGGTGGTGTCAGAACCCTGGCCTTCCACTCAGCAAGTCGTCTCCTCCCAGACCTAAGTCAGGTGTGGGTCCCACAGGGAGTCCTGGAGGGGAAGGGGGCTGGGGGCGGAGCTCGGTGCTTCTCTGTCCTGGAGCAGCCCCTTCCCTGCCCTTTCCCCTCAGCCCAGACCTTCGAATGGGAGATGTCATTATTGGGGTCACATGAGCCCCCCCCCATCAGAGCTGCCGTCACACAAATAAATCAGCTTGGCTGTTTCTGAGCTGGTGGGGGTGAAGGGGGAGCAAACTCCAGTGGCGGGGGGGGGGGGTCCGGGTTTAAAGTGAGTGTTGCCAAGCAGGCCCACAGCCAGAGGTTGGAAGCTCCCTGCAGCCCACACGGGTCCAGGGAGCTGTCGCCCTTGTCACCCTTGGAAAGGCTAGGCCATTGCCTGGCCGGCACACCTACAGTGCCCCCACCCCCACCCCCATCTTTCAGCACTTTCCAGATAAGGGTTTTAGGGAGAGATCCACTTTAGAGCTCTGGTATCACAGGAAAAATCAAACCCATCAGAAGAAAACATGCAAAGATGCCTTATCAGTGTCACGCAGAAGGAATTTTACATGCTCTCATATACTGACTCTCATATAAACATAAAATGTGTGTCAAAGATCTTATTGGACTCATCACTAACGAGGGAATCAGCAAGAGGGGACGAGTGGCTTAAAGGAGAATTGCAAGAATCGCACAAGGAAGGCAGACACGGATTCGCCAACAGATGCAAACTGGCGGCGGCAATACTTTGCCCTCCAGTAGACACACTTGGTTTGCTGGACAAGAATCAATCGCATCATTATCAGTTTTCTACAACTTGCAGAGTTGACACAGCACAGAGACAAGGAAGGGCAGAGGCAAAAGAAGGGGGAGCTAGACAGGCGCCTCTCTCACCCAGCTTGCCTGCCGCGCTGCACCCGCCTCCCTCTGGGCACAGACCCCCCCCCC